>JAULAV010006476.1:0-27690 GCA_030789695.1 Scilla litardierei | reverse complement strand
CAGTTTCAAGTTAAATATTGATAATAATCAACATTGTCATTCCAGATTCATAAGAAACTGCAGATAATGATTAACATTTAACAATTATTTCAGTTTCAAGTTAACATGATTAACATTTAACCTGGGGTGTCACTGTAACATGCAACATTTAACATTTAAACATGTAAAGAAAGGACCAAAAAAACTACACAAAAAATGAAGAACTACAAATCTTAAAAACTACAATGGTCAATGACACAAAAAAATGTCAAAGCTAACCGCAACCTGTATTCAAAGCATCAAAAATTCAATGAAGCAAATTGTCAAACACCTATGGGATGACACAAAAAAGACAGGGATCAGAAGAGGTTGAGGTTAGAAGCACTTACTAAGAGGTTGAGGTTTCAGATGAGGTTGAGGCAAGGCTAAAAAACCACAAAAAAATGCAAACAGAGCTCTCAGGATCTCTCGGATCCGGCAAACACAGAGTTTAGAGTTAGAAGCTCTCACCGAGGGTTGAGGTTGAGGTTGAGGTTGATCACCAATCAGATGAGGGTGAGTTTGCTCTGCAAAGTTCAAGCTCTCAACTGCAGCCAACCTTATTATGGCTGCAAGTTCAATATGGCTGCGGTTGGTGTCTAAGAAGGTTGAACTCGTATATGGCTGTAGTTTCCCATTGATTTCCTCTATGGTTGCAAGTTCAACTTGTATATGGCTGCAAGTTAAACCTTTGTATGGCTACAGTTGGCGTCAAGGTCAGAGTTCCATCCCCCCTTATGGCTGCAAGTTCAATGAAACAAATTAAAAAAGCAAACAGAGTATATAATAAAGATGAAGACAGAGTATATAATAAAGTGATATGAAGATAATCAAAAGATTTAGTAAAACACAACATAAATGGTATTTCTTAAACAAAAACTACGAATGAATGAAATGAACAATATTTTCCATATGAAGAAATATGCGAAAAAAAGACCACGAACATAAGTTTAATAAACACCGAGTATGTGTAAATTACATACGGTGGGGACTGCATCATGCATACAGAACAAAAGAATAGTGGAACAGAAGATAGACTATAACCAAACCAATATGATAAATATCAATTAGAATTTGTAAGAAGAATACATGCAAACTTGGGGTTTTCTCAAAATTAATGTAATTCAACAAATAAACCATAATTTCAATGATATAAAAAATAAAAAATAGATGAAATACTCAAAATTAATGTAATACAACAAATAAACCATAATTTACTTACCAAACATAAAAAGATTAAATTATGAAAACTAATGCAGATTTGAGTTGTTTATGAAAACTAATGAAGATTCAACTCCCATGCAAATCAAAACTAATGATATTGTATTGAGCAAACTAAAGCCCAGATAAACCTGAGAAACTCTGACCAAACTCCATTTACCATGATGGTACAAAGCAAACATGTCAGACTGAGATGAGGCACCTTGCTTTCTGGGAGGTCGTAGTCTAAAATCATTGTTTTCCCATTTACAGCAGTAAGGATTTCAGATCACACTATTGCAAGCTTATCATGCAAAAACATTGTAGATGAAAAAACAAACACCAATAGCCAGTGAAATGAGGCATGTTCTGGTAAGAGTCTAACGGTTGGTATAAGCCAAAAAATACTAAGACTATAATGATTGTTATAGGCCTATTCTGATAAGAGTCCTGCTACTCAAACTATAGAATTACACGATAACCAGACTCACATAGATATGAGGCTCTGACAAAAAAGACATGTGCAATACATGTAGGTATAGATGTATACATTATTTTTGCTTTGAATTTAGTAGTAGTCCAAAAAATAGTCCACTCAGTCATTCTTTTCTGATAATTCCCAGAATACATGCTAAGAGAATCACGAGCATTAACCACTCAATGAAGCCTGCTGCAATAGAACAGTTGTTCAATGGGAAAAATGGAACAGTTTAAAAATATTATTATTGCATTGATTAGATAAAATGAGAAAGAAAGTCCATCTTACATGCAGAATTACATGCAGAATGAGAACTTACATCCTGTTAACCTCAACCCCATTTGGAAACTCATGTGATCTCTGGCTGGATATTGCACTGGATATTGGCTGAAGTGCATACATGTCAATTTAACTTAAACAGAAATCTGCTGACTGGATATTGCAATCTGAAAATATGCTACTTATCTACTTAAGTATGCTACTAATTATAGGATACTTAAATATGTTGCCTACTTAATTGCAATCTGAAAATAAGACTTTATTTTTGCTTGTGTATGTAAAATAAATCATCATTCAAACCATAACAAATTATTCAAAAAAACCTTCTTTAAAACTTGGGATGAACCGATCTTAAAAACACATGCATTAGAAAAACTCTAGATGGTCAACGAACATCAACTGTCCATGAATTAATTGATTCTACCGTTAAAAACATATGGTGAAGAAACATCACCCTAATAAAAATTAAATTACTATTGATGATAACAGCAGACTGAATTTATCAACTTACTGCATATCCCATCTTTTCAATCATTTCTTTCACTACATGGTATATTAAGTAGGCCTAGCCTGAAAATGCAAAAAAGATCCATATTAAAAAAATTAGAGGTCTGTGAACAAATTTTAAACATACAATGCTGTTGTTTAAAGGCTTATATTTTAAAATAAGAATACAAAAACTTACAATTTGAACATTGGAAACTTCAGCCATTAGCAGCACGCTCGGTTATGTGTTCATTTTGTCTCATGGAAAAGTATACATATCTCCACATCTCCCTTGAGCAGGTAGCATGTCTCTCGAGCATCAAACTTGAGGGATAATTTCCCTGGATGGCAGCCCCTCCTACAAAAGAAATTGAGAAAAATAAGAACTCCATGGAAACAGAAATCTAAGCTGTACTCTAGTTTTTGTCTTTCAACACATAAAATTTTTTTGCTCCTCCTAATAATGCCGGGTCTTTTTATGACTGGGCCAGTGTGATAGTTTGGTCACAAAATATCAATTAGCAAGCAGCAACCTGGGGGATTCTTTGTACCGATAACCAACAATGAATGATGCACGCATACATGATTTGTTCGTAATCAGAAAGATTATAGGAAGCAAGCTGCTTGGAAGAATAATTGATCGAATATTATGCACCTGAGGCTAAAATCACACAAAAACATAAAATTCAAACATGCATCTCATATATTAATTGCCCCATAAAATTCGGATCATCCTAACACATACAAATATACAATGCACATATGAACTGTACACACTTAGAGAAACATGACTGCATCTACACTCTAAGCAGTGATATGCTGAATTTCGTGAGCAACCTGCAAATCTGCAGTCCATCGATCACACGAATCACAAACAATCCCACGCAAATAATCCCAACCAGCAAAGAATACATATGAACCATACCATGCATATCTCAACCGTTATGTGTTCATTCTGTCTCAGGGAAAAGCATACGTATCTCCATGTTTGCTCATATTGCTCTCAAATGAAAAAAAACCCAATAAAAATAAATTCAAAAAACAACTGAAATAGATCCTTACTTGGGCCATATTCGAATGCCGAGTTAAGCGTGCTTGGACTCCGGTGGATTCCTTTCGAATTTGATGCCAAGATTCATATTCAAAACTGTAATCATATAAATTGATACATGATATATATATCATTATTTTACTTTTCAACTCATTTCAAAGTGTAGAAATAAGCTGAGCTATATAGCTACATAGATTAAATTTAGAAAATAATCAGTCTTAATCTTATACCACTGAATCTGGGGCATCATCTTCCTTGCACATCACCGAGGGGACACCGATGTACATTCCGGCCGCCATCTTAGCAGCCCAATTCACATAAGAATGGCCGGCAACCCTGAATTCTCTACCTACGGTCCGTACTCATTCTCAATCTGCATCCAAGCTTAACCCAATTATCAATCAATCTTCCATAAACAAAAAATTAAAAAAATTTCCCATTAAGATTTATATTCCTCGAGTTTTTGGTCATAATCTGATGCTTACTTTTGAATCAAGTATTTTATTGCGACCAGTGATATGAAACATCAGCTACCAACATTAAAATGAAAAAAAACATGTCCACAGTAAAATGTTAATACTACCGGGAGAAGTCAGACCACATGAAATTAAAGTCAAACAAATGAAAGATTATTATATCATATTTATCAATATCTCATTGCAAACATGAACTACCAATTGAAACCGGTGTTGGCATATCAGATATCATCCCTACATGATCCCTACCTGATGTAAATCTTTATCCATAAAATATATTCCAGTTCCAAACAGACCAAAAAAAGAACATAGAGCATGTTGTGTATTTGAAACTTGTAAATTCTATCCTGCTATTTGTTATATTCAACTCTAGATAAGTGTTACTATGATATGGCCTGCACACGACCGAACACACTCCTTAAAACAATGTCAGTTATGCCTAGTTCAGCATTTAGATGCATTCTTGTTGGCAATTAGCATTTATTTGAATACCTTCATGATTGAGAGCATTGTGCCATTAATTAGAAGCTTAAGATGTTTCTTAGAGGTGTATGCCTGGAGTTTTCATTTTTCCTATCATCACTAACATGATTTATGCTTGACAGTTTAATGAAGAAGCAAGTGACAAAGTTTTGGAGGTGGAGCCAAAATATAATGAGATACGCATGCCTATCTATAATAGAAATCAATGTGGAGTATCCTAGAGTTCATCATGAGTTCATTACATTCTTTTTAACAGAGCTTGTAATCAGTTCTTTAGTTTAAATTTCATGTTGAGTGTTGATTTTCTTACTTATTCACTTTTTACGACATACAGTGCCTTCTTTTGTATAAATTGAATCATTTCAATTCAAAAACTCACTCTTTTTTTTCTAGAGTATAAATACAAAAGGTTTTGAACAAAATAATAATGAGAAATACAGCAATGAGTACCTCTCTCTTTTTCAGCGGAAAACGGTAAAATGCACGTGTGATGGCGCGGGGAGAGACACCAATGGAGCAATTACTCCTCGGCAATAAGTACATCTCTTTACCTAGAAGTAGGCCTTGTTATTTCGGGCTTTTTAACAAATGCCTGAAGTTCACACCACAAATATGAGTCAGTGTTTATCTAGAAAAACCTTAAAATCTAGAGTAATATATTCGTAATAAGCTTTTGATAATCCAATTAAAAAAAGATTTAGCAAAGCTCGCTGCATGAACAATAGAATATTGGACCCCAAGATTGGAGATTCAATCATTTTTTGTCAACCTTACATATACTGATTGCTCATCATAAAGGTAAATAATCAACCCTAGGACTACACTTATGCTGTGTAAAGCAAGAGCCTGAAAAGGGTAACATTAGCAAAAACATAATACTTGTAATGCACATGATCATAACAATAATCTTTTAGGTTCTAGAATCACACAAACACACAGATTATAGTGCTCTTGGTGCTAGTATGCTAAGTCCAGATCATATAAGATTCTGTACAAATCAAGAACAACCAAACACACATGGTGGTAGGGAGAAGATAAGTTTGTTAGGAAACAAGCAAGAAATAGATATTCAACCATCGTAGACAGATAGCGGTATTCTACTAATCAAATAGCATGCACATAAAACAAAAATCCGACCATATATACTTGAAAACATTCATTTCAAGCATAAATTACATATAACAGCTAATAAGTGAGTGTTTTCTTTCATCTACACCATTTTGCTATGAAATGGGAGCACATGAAGTCTGATGCAATATCAAACTCATTTGATAGAAATTTAAGATATCTTTTTGCACATGTTCTACAACATTATCAATTGGAAGAACACGAATAAAAAACATAAACAAAGTATCACAAAGCATCCTCTCACTCATTTCCTACTGAAGACATGTTAGTGAAGTTGACATAATGTAGAATTTCAGAATTCAGAGTGCTAACTGAAAATTCGCCAACCCGGGAAAAAAAAACCTAACAACAAAAGATAGCATTGCTCAAGCCTAGAATAGAATAATGCTTCTGTATTTCATTATGTTTTCAAAATGTGTAGGTTTGACTAATTCCTAAATAAAACTATTGATGAATATCATTAATTAGAGACCGTCACATGAGCACTCACATGAGCACTTACAGGCAAGAATGTTCTGAAGAATGCAAAAAAAAAATTAAAATCCTCAGAACAATAAACAATTACATTTATGCATAATGGATATGAGGTTTTGAACTACAAATGCACTATGCATATGAGGTTAAAGTTCATCATGTATTAGAACTAATGCATATGAGATTAAAGTTCAGAGGTTGAGAACTACTGCATATGAGGTTAAATTTTCAATCCAAAATGCATATGAGGTAACTAATGCATATGAGGTTAAATTTAACATAATTTTGGACTGAAAATTTAAACTCATATGCATTAGTTCTCAACCTCTAAACTTTAATCTCATATGTTAAATTTTCATTTGGGAATTGGCTGGAACATGATGGAACCTAAATTTTCATTTGGTAATTTGCATGTAAGCATTATCCTTTAAGCATTATACTGTAAGTGTGGATTTCGTTTCCAAGTAAGCATTATCCTGTAAGCATTTTGGTACTTAATGGCGTATCACCCGTAAATCAAGTATATAATCTGGGCATTTGGATAATCTGGGCTAATTTAGGTTCCAAGTAAGCATCATCCTGTAAGCATTTTGATAATAAGTTGCTTATCACCTGTAAATCAAGTATATAAGTAACGTATATAAATTAGCCCAGTTATATAAGTAACTGAAATCAATTTTTATATAAGTAAATCTCACTAATTTATAAAAGTGACATATAAATTAACCCAATTATATAAGTAACATTAAAATCAATTAGCCCACATTATATAAGTAACATATATAATTTCTTATCCTAGTCATTTTTGCTAAGTGATTGCAATAAGAAAAGGGAAAATGGGAAGTTGCAAAAAGGTTCGCTGTTTGGCAGCTAAAGTGAAGATTGCGACATATTTAAAATGGTGAAACTAATAATTCATTGACAATATGATCTTGTGATAATATTCAGTTTTAGCAAAAGGGGTTGTGAATTCTTATCCTAGTCATTTTTGATAAGTGATTGCAATAAGAAAAGGGAAAATGGGAAGTTGCAAAAAGGTTCGCTGTTTGGCAGCTAAAGTGAAGATTGCGACATATTTAAAATGGTGAAAGTTGGTGACCTTATGCTAAGCACTACAGAACATGATCAAAGCCATCAAATTATATATTGTTCACTGTTATCATGGGGGAGAATAATGAAATAGTTTACATCCATTCAAGTGGACAAATAATATATTGTTCACTGTTATCATGCAGCAAACATATTTTTAGTTTACATCCAGAAAACTACCTTTATGTTTCAGCTTTTTCCCCACAATACTACCTTTAAGTTCCAAAATAACAAAATGATACCATGATACCAATGAAATTTAAGGTATTTTTCGCATAGGATAGCATTTTGATATTATTTGATAATTAACCCAAAAAAATTAACCCAAAAAGCTGAAACATATTTGTAGTTTTGATAATTAACCAAAAAAATGCTGTTAGAGAATGTAAATTTTCAAGGAAACGCAATGTAAATTTCATGACTTGCTGAAACATAAATTTTATGAAAATTGTGATCAATAAGTTCTATTTCTTTTAGGCATTACAACAAACTGGTTATGAACAACCTGTGTTGCTGCTGAATAATAAGTTTTCAGTTTAATAACCAACCAAGAAGAATCCGTAGGCCGCTTGCCTCTTGCTCCAAGGGCTCAGACGAGAAGAATCCGTAGGCGAGAAGCTCAGGCGAGAAGCTCAGGGAATGAAAGAAGTTAGCTCAGGGGATGAGTTGAAGCTCTTCAAAAATGGTGAAATGAGGTTTGAAATGAAAACAGCTCAGATCCTTGCCTGCGGATGAACTGGAGTGAAGCTCTTCCATGCGAGATGCCCCTCTTCCTCAGCAACCGACCCCAAATCCCCATCAGAGCCTGAGATCCTTGCTTCTTCTAGAGCCTGCGCGATCCCGAGCCTCGACATCCAAGAAGTGAGTACGAAAAAAGTCAGAGCTGCTAGGGTGTTGGGCTTTGGGGTTTTCTCAAGCGCGAAGGGGGAGGCGTAATAGCGTGCTGCTAGGGCTTGGGGGAGATCCCGTGAAGAGAGTAGCAATGGGTGGTCGATCGTTGAAGAGAGAAGCTCACAAAGGGGGAGGCACGCGATCGTGCTGCTAGGGCTTGGGGGGTTTAGATCCCGTGAAGAGAGGAGATATGGGCCACAAAGAGAGAAGCCAGGGTTTTTTTTTGCGCTGGGTTGTTTTCTTCCCCCCAAAAATTTTGTTTCCCCCCAAAAATTTTGTTTCCCCCCCAAAATTCAAACTCAATTTCTCTTAACTTATCCAATTTCTCTTATCTTATCCAATTTCTCTTAACAACATCCCTCATTTATACCCAATTTCTCATCTCTTATACAATAACTCTTATCCAATAACCCATGATAACATCCCTGTTTTATAATATAGATATATACTGTTATATATATAAACCTACTGTTGATATTATATATATATAAGTATGATATAGTACTGTTATATATAACTAACATATACAATTGTACTAACATAAATAACGTAAGTATGTGTATATATATACACACACTCACTCACTTACTTTATATATATATATCCATATATTAAAACACAACTGTTTTTGAATTCTAGGGCTGACTGGGACAAGCTGATGTCATGCTGATGTATGAAGAGGTTGATAGAAGAATGGCTAGGATTTAATCTTGATAAAATAAGGGTTGAGATGAGTGTTTGGAAAACCCACCACGTTTTTCCTTTTGTTTTCAAACCCCCCACAATCACTACATTTACACAGAATACCACGTATTTCCCTTTTTTGCTAAAAAAACCCTTTCATTTCACTTTTTACCCATACACCATACACACACTTATGCACTTCCACCCTTCGCGCCAAAGCCGAAGGCGCCCACGCCGAAAACGTCCGCTAAATTTTTTTACGCTAATTTGTTGTTCGACTCAAGGGCGCCCTCGTCGAATTTATTGTTCTACGCCGAATTTGTTGTTCCGTACAAATTTGACTGTGTAAATAATGTTTGGGAACAAAGATTTCGCTAGGGAAAATCTTAAATGAACCGTGACCGCGGACACGGGTTATGACTAGTATATATATAAATGGAATCCGGTTCCCTCGGAGAGGCGATCTTCCAGGCGACGGAACCTACCCTAGATGCTGGTGGCAGCGGTGTTGGGCAAGGTGGCGGATCGCATGGAAATGAAGACGGTGTACCCAGATCTGATCTAGGGCTCTGCTTGCGGGTTATTGGGGTGGACGGAGGTTCTCATGGAGCGAAACCAAGGCCCTTGGGGGATCATCCAACGAGCTCTACGGACGCTTATTCATTCAAAGGTAAGGTGGTGGTTCCTCCTCTATAGGCCACTGGAGATGGGTGGATGACTGTTAGTTTTGCAAAGAGGAGAGCGGCCAAGGCGGTGAGGGATCATCGAGGAGATAGTAGGCCTTCTGATGGTGCTCATCGGTGCTTCAGAGAATCAAACCCTCATCGGCGTCCTGGTCGGCGGTCGACTGATCGTATGCAAGAAGGATCTCATCGCCATGGGGGTGTTGCACCCCAACCATTTGTCAAATTACATGTAAGGCCGGCGATTCCAATTCTTATCTACCCTGAGGGGGGGGGGGGGGGAAACCTGGCTGGATGTTTGAACCTCGAGGCGTAAATACGCAGATCCGCTTGTGATGACTCATATTCCACCTGAGGGAATGGATGATGGGATTGCAAAGGTGTTGGTCTCTAATGTTGATGTTGAAGTGGGAGCAGCTAAATGGAGAAACTCTCTAGTGGGGTATGTGCTGGGGGGACATCCCATACTATGGTTAGGTCAAGACCTGGACTGACTGTCTATGGAAGCTTAAGGGGGGTATGCAGATTTTCAGTAAAGAAAATGGATTTTTCTACTTCCATTTTGAGAAAGAAGAAGATTGTGATTCTATTCTCCATGGGGGGCCTTGGCTGTTCAATGGTCATCTGGTCATTCTACAACGATGGAGCCCATCGGTAAAACATGATCGTAACTTCCTAACATCTGTTCCGGTATGGATACAGCTCCATAATTTTCCTCTGCATATGTGGTCTTTGAATATATTGAATAAGGTGGCAAGTGGTGTTGGTACTCCAATTTGCCTTGATAGGGCAACGAAAAATTTGAGTAGAATCATGTATGCAAGATGCTTGGTTGAAGTAGAGGCTACCAAACCATTGTCAAGGTCAGTGCTTATTGAGTTGGAGGATGGCTCTATGATAAATGTGGGGGTGAAGTATAAGGCTAAGCCACCCCGATGCACGGCTTGTTCCAGCTTTGGACATATGGATACTCAGTGTTCAATTAAGAAGAGGGAACTAGATGCCCCTTCAATCCAAATTACTGCTACTAGCTCTGTTCATGTATATCAGTCATTCCTTAAAGGTTGCCCAGGGGGAGTCTGCGGCCCCGGTCATCCCTGTAGTTGGCGAATGCAGCCGGAATGGGCCACCTGATGATGAAATTCTTACTGGACAGGATATCCAAGGTGTACCCTCTGCCATGAGGTCTGACCATACAGCAGACCAAGTCGAAGGTCCGAGTACATCTACATGGGAACTCGCCTCAAATCTAGTAACTGATCTTGTGACTAAGCATGTTGCCCAGAATCCCTTCTGTGCCCCTCGACTGGAGATGCCCATCAATGCCCCTTCCAGTGTAGCTGCCGCACGTCTGGAGAAGTCCTTTGCCCCGGCTTCTTCTGTTCCACCAGCTAATTTGCAATCAAATTTGCCCCCAGATTTGAATGCCCCTTCGGCCATTCCTGTTCCTGCGGCTACTTTACAATCAACTTTGCCTCCAGATTTGAATGCCCCTTCGGCCATTACGGAGATTTCCAGCGTGTCTGCCCCACCTGTGGAAAATCCCTGTGCTAGTACCGTTGCCCCGGCTTCTTCTATTCAACCGACTTCTCCACAATCTACTTTGCCTTCAGTATGGACTGTCGCAGAACCTGAATGGACGGCTGAGCAAATCTCTCTCCAGGCTTCAGTATCTAAAAATAAGGAGAAAGCTGCTCCTACTTCCCCTAAGACTGCCAGGCGTAGTTCTCGGATTGCAGGTATCTCTGGTACCTCTCTCCTGACCCAATCTTTATAATGTCCATCCTATTTTGGAATACTAGGGGTATGAATAACCCTGCGCGTAGAGCAGACCTTAAATTGAAACTGAATAAAATTAGGCCATCTATAGTTTGCTTGTTGGAAACTAAGGTCAATGACCGCAATACTTCCAGAATTGCTAATTGCTTTGGGAAAAATTGGCTAAGTATTGATAACAGAAATATTTGTAAAGGGGGCAGAATTGTTATCTTTTATATCCCCTCCTATTGGAGCATCACTCTGGCGTCGGCTTCTGCGCAGCACATTTCATGCAGTTTACACATTTCATGCAGTTTACACAATTCTGGTGGTCTGAAAATGGCTATGTCAGCTATTTATGGCTACAATATTACCAGCTCTAGGTTGGAGCTCTGGGATAATTTAATTGCTGACTCTCACATGTTCCAGTCGATGCCTTGGATAGTAGGAGGTGATTTCAATTGTGTGCGGAGATCCAATGAAAAACTTGGGGGTCGCTTAGTTGATCCCAAGTCCATGGATGTTTTTAATAGCACGATGGCAGATTGTAGCCTTCTTGAACTCAAAAGTGTGGGGCCCTGGCTAAGCTGGAACAACAGTCGTACTGGTGCAGCTCATATTGCTGCCCGTCTTGACCGTATACTATGCAATCCGGTTTGGCAGAGTCTCTTCTCTCATTCATTCTGTGAATATTCAGATGCGGGTACAAGTGATCATTCTCTAATGATTCTACATCTTCATACGAAGGTGCCTCCTTGTCCTAAGCCTTTCAGATATTACAACTCTTGGGCGTCTATTGCGGGCTACCATGAATTAGTTGGTACCACATGGGATATTTACGTTGAAGGCTCCCCTATGAAGAGGCTTGTAGACAAACTTAAATTTATGAAACAAGAGCTGAAAAATTGGTCTACTGAACAAAGACTGTTATTGAATGTCAATTCTTGTAGGAGGAGGCTGGAGGCTCTACAGAATAATCCATATTTGAATTATGATATAAACCTTCAACTATTAGAAAACCGAGCTTCCTATGATCTGGCTCAGGCATTGAATGTAGAAGAGGCAGATCTCCGACAGAAAAGTCGACAAAATTGGCTATCTTTGGGAGATAAGAATTCCAAATTCTTTTATGCTGCAATGAAATCCCGTCAATCTATCAATAATCTAAGCCATCTTGTTTCTCCAGAGGGTGCTCGGAATTCTAGCTATGATGACCTGAGGGCCGAGGCCCCACTGTTCTATAAGGCCCTCTTCAATCAAAACCATTATAGGACTACTTTCCCAAAGCTTACCCCCAAAAGGAAACTCACTCTAGAGGCCTCTAATTGGATGGAGGGAAATATTACTGCTGAAGAGATCAAAGATGCTACTTTTCAGATAGGGAAGGATAAAGCTCCAGGGCCGGACGGGTTCAATGCCTACTTTTTTCAGCATTCTTGGGGAATTATAGGGGAGGATGTCATTGTTGTGGTCTCCTCTTTTTTCAGGTCAGGTTGTATGCTTCGGCAAATTAATCATACATTTTTAACTCTTGTTCCTAAAAATGCCAAGGCAACCGTTATTGGGGATTACCGACTCTCTTGTTGCAATGTCATCTATAAAGTTATTAGCAAGGTGTTGTGCAATAGGTTGAAAATGGCTATCAGTGAGTTAATCTCTCCGAATCAAGCTGCGTTCTTAAAAAATAGGTTGCTTGCCAATTGTACACTTATTGCTCACTAACAGATCCGTGATTTCAGCAATCCTATGAGGGCAAGGGCTTGCATTAAACTGGATATCCGGGAGGCTTTTGATAGTGTTAACAGACATTTTATTTTACACATACTCCAACAAATGGGGTTTAAGAGCAGATTTATCAATTGGATTTCGGAGTGCATTTCTACACCATCTTTTTCAGTACTTATTAATGGATCTCCTGCGGGCTATTTCTTGTCTAATCGGGGATTGTGCCAAGGAGATCCCCTCTCTCCTTATCTATTTGTCCTTGTCATGGAAGGATTCTCCCTACTTATGGCGAGAGCAGAAGCTCTTCGTTCGATCCAGCCTATGAGGAGATCAGGGGCTATTTCTCATCTGCTGTTTGCTGATGATCTTCTGGTGTTCTGTCGTGCTAGGCCTTCATCCATTGAGGGGCTTAAGAATCTCCTCACCACCTTTAATATTTACTCTGGGCTTCAGGTCAACCTAGACAAGAGTTCGTGTCTCTTCAGTAAAGGTACGCGCAATCCCTGTGGCTTGGCTGGTGCCCTTGGAATCAAATTGGTTTCTTCACTCTCTACTTATTTAGGCTTGCCACTCTCTACTAAGTACCCTAAGGCGGCTATGTTCAATCGTTTGATAGATAAGTGTAAAAAGAGGTTCATTGGTTGGTCTTCCTCCTTACTATCGATATCTGGAAGAATCGAACTAGTACGCTCTGTGATCTATTGTATGGTTGGTTTCTGGATGCAAGCATACCGCCTTCCAACCTCTGTTTTCCAGACTATTAATTCGGCTTGTAGGAGATTTATTTGGGGGAAGCTACAAACTTGGAGTTGGGTAGACCTTTGTACCCATAAGAAGGAAGGCGGCATTGGGCTTAGACTACTTAAGGATTTAAATGTTGCGTCTGGTGTGCGTTTAACTTGGAGATATCTTTCGGATAATGGTTTATGGGCGAAATTCATGAAGAGTAATAAGGGCCCTGGCGACATCGGCTTCTATTTTGCAAAAGTCCAACCGACTCAATTTGGTACGTTGAAATTCCTCCTACGTCATCACCCCTTCTCTCAACGACTTATCAAACGTACGGCCAGATACGGTAAATCTACATCGTTTTGGTACGATAACTGGCACCCCTCTGGACCCTTACATCATCACGTTTCCCCACCCCCGGGTTCAGAGTTGGCTCTCGTGAGTGACTTTGGGATAATGTGAAGTGGATGTTATCTTCAGATATGGTCGGCCTTAATGATTTGCTCCAGGCGGTCAAACTGGATGAAGGAAGTGATGCTTGGTCTTGGATCCCAGGGCCTAAATTCCCATTTCATGAATCTTAGGAGGGGGTACGGGCACACAGGAATGATTTCCCTTATTATAATATTATATGGCACTCTAAACATGTTCCGAAATTTGCAGTGACTCAACTTCGTGCATTTCGTAATAAACTTCCAACCAAAGACAGGTTATCACTGTGGTCCGGGGCTTCTGACTTGAGTTGTGTACTCTGTAAGTCTCCAGTAAATGAATCCTCCCAGCACCTATTTTTTGAGTGTGACTATGCTCGATATATTCTAGCCAGAAGCCTCCTTAAACTTGGGTACTCGGGAGTGGTACCAATATCCCTTGAGGGAGTGGGTGACTTGTTTCTAAGCCTATACAAAAAGAATGATCGTGTTGGGATTCTTGCTAAAACAGTGTTGGCGGCTATTGTATGGCATATTTGGAAGCAACGAAATTCACGAACATTTGATGGCAAGGAGGTAGATAAAGTGGCCATGTTTGATATTATTGCAGCTGAAGTCCGAATCGTTCTGCACGATATTGAGAGAGACCCCTCGTTGAATCCATTCTCTAATTGGGGTTTTTGGACAATGGTTAATTTGTATTTTATTCCATGTAATTTGGCTATAGAATTGCTGGCGCTTTATAGTAGGGATGTAGGTTGTAGTGGGTGACGGCGCTTGTGCCCTCTCCCCCCTCCTCCGACCACCCCCACTAGAGTAGCCCAGTGTGTTAATAGGTATTTATTCTATTCTGATAGCAATAAAGTCTACCACTTACCTGTCTATATATATATATATATATATATATATATATATATATATATATATATATATATATATATACTAGTCATAACCCATGCCCGTAGGGCACGGTTCAATTAAGATATCTTCTCAAAATCTTTGTTCTCCCCAAAAATTATTTCCCCCTCCAAAATTTAAACGAACAAAAATGTAGCGGGCGCCTTTCCGCGAGGGCGCCCCTTCAGCGCAGGCTTGTATTGCAAATCCAGTGAAATCGATTATTGCTGAGGTTGCAAATCCAAGCTGGAAACTCGCTTGCTGAGGTTGCAGATTGGATGTGGAGGGAAGGAGAACGTGAGTTGGGAATTAAATTAGCTGGAAGTGCTAGGATTGCTGAGGTTGCAAATGCTGTGTTAAATTTGCAGTTTCATGAACGTGAGTTGGGAAGGAGAACATGCAATGTGTTTGCATTAAACAAACTGAAAGGGTTTTTTTTTGTTTTTACCACCGGTTTTCAGACAGCACATTGCGCACCGACTAATCCAGAAAGAGCAATGTATTTGAGGTTATACAAACTGAAAGGGTTTTTTGAATGAACGTGCAATGTGTGTGTGGTTACATTCAAAAAATTGTTTGCATAACTAAATCCCCAAATAAGGCTGTGTTTTTTTTGCATAACCATTGTTTTGCAGATATTTGTTTAATCCATATATTTTTACAGTCGCACATTATTATGACGGGTCCTGATACTAAAACATTATTCTGCACTTGTTTTGGATGAATATATTTGGATGTATATTTTGGAATATTTTTGCGTGTTGGTATGTTGTGTCCTATTTAGCGGCATGGCCGTGTGAGTGCAACATATATCCCTGTAAAACCATGAATACAACAATAGATAAAAGATGGAACATATTAAATGAAACATGTGGTAAGGAGCGTATCTTTTGCCAAGATGGCTCAGAATTTTAACTTTATCCTCAAAAAAGGCAAAAAAAACCCAAGATTTTTTTTACCTTAGATGAACTATAGATCAATCTTTCAAAATATTTTTTCTGGTACACTTTGTTCGCAAGAAATTCACAGCATCATTCACCAAAAAAATTATACAACTGGAGCATAACTGAGCATCTCTTTTTTCGGTACAAAAAAATTATTCACAACACGTATTTTTTTCGGTACACTTCTCTTTCTCATGTTCATTTTGCATAACCGGAGCATTTTCTGCCTTTTGGTGCATATTTGTATTACTGAAAGCTACAGTTAATTAGGAACAAAGCTAAGACAATTGATTCTTTGAACTAAAACAATTATAATGCATGCATTTCAAAAGGTGAGTGGATTCCCGAACCCACTGGCAATGAGGAGAAATGTGTGCATTGGCATGCCATAAAAGGATCACATACCAGGAAAACATATCATTATTAACAGAGAGCTCATCTCAAAAACTCAATACTCAACATAATTTTAAAAAACTACAGCTCTTTCATTAAGTTTAAACGTATCATACAAAAAAAAGTTAATGAAATCAGCATGCATTCATCCCAAAACCAATTAGCAATGTGTGGAGAGGTCCATTAGGCTCATATGCTGCCCCAAAATTTATATTGTTTTCATTGTGGAACTATTGGTTCTTCACGAAAGATACTTTGTTACATTCAGCCATACAAAGTCACAATTTTTACTTCAATTCAGCTAAATCACCACCACCGATGAAAGCCAAAGATCCCAACAATTTCGCACGGTCCTGCCGAATCACATATTTATCTAACTCCTTACAAAATGCAGAGAAATCAACGTCCTTTCCCAAAATTAAAAGAAACATGTTGAAATTACAAAGTGCAAAAATGCAAGTATTTACAAAATGTGTAGTGGAACAAAAAGCAAGTAACTACAAAATGTGAAGTGGAACAAAAAGCAAGTAATTACAAAATGCAGAGAAATAGTAAAAGAGGAGCAAAAAGCAAGTAATTACAAAATGCAGAGAAATCAACGTCATTTCCCAAAATCAACGTAATTTCAACATGATCCAAGTAATTTCGTGATGGATGCTGCCTGTCGGCGGTGCTCAAATGGCGGGGCCGCAACAGGAGCGGACATCAGATCAAGGTCAGGCACCGGCAACCGGCCGATCTCCAAGCAAACAACCAAATTTTGATGAAATCGCCACATTCGGGAGAGAAGATGGTGGGAACGCCACCGATGGTGGTGGGAGAGAAGCTGCGTTGCTGGTTGCTTGCCTTTTTTTGGCGTTGTGTAGATGGATGTCAAGAAAAATTGATTGCCTCTTTTTTTGGTATAGACTTGCCTCTTTCATTTTCTGGAGTCATGACTAAAAAGAAGAGAAAAGATTTGTCTCTTGCAATTTTTGTGTAGAGGGATGTCAAGATGGAAAGAAGAGAACATGGTAGAGCGAGAGAATGAAGAGAGAAAGAGTTTTTTTACCCTAGGGCACCTGTGTTTGATTAACCTTTGAGCAGGGAAAAGGCTAAAAAGGACGGGGTATTAAATGGTTTGTTTTGTGTTGTGATCTGGTCCTTGTTAAATGGACGGGAGATTAAATGCCACGTCATCTATCCCTGTGATTCCATGCTTACACGTCAGCGATCCAGGTGACACATCGACGGGTTTGTGTTTCTACTGACTCTTCAAGAGGATGATCCCGTTGGTTTTGTTAGGAAACATGGGGTTTCGTGTAGGATGTGTGACACTTGGGTTTTTTTGTCAAAAATTAAAAGCTACTGTCTTCCCGAGATGGTTGGATAAAGCACGGAATTGGTTCCCCAAAAGTTAAACTTTTTTCTCCCATAATTTAATTTTTATAAAACCTCATCTTAACCATTCATTTCCCCAACAATTAATCCTGGCCCTCTTTCTATCAACCTGTTTGTCCTAGTCAGCTTGTCCTAGTCAGCCCTAGGATTCAAAAATCTCTGTCAAATGTATAATATATATATATATATATATATATATATATATATATATATATATATATATATATATATATATATACAACCCAGAAAAATCCGCCCCAGGGTAAATAATTCCACAACAAATTCCACAATAATTACCAAGTCACGGCGGCCATAGGCCTCGAACCCCGCACCCATTGGCTTTGGAGCGGAATGACTTACCACTGGGACACCCTCTCGGGGGCAAAATTAGAAGATTACAACAACAGGATTTGATCCCAAGACCATCTCTGCCCCAGTCTCAACGTCCTAACCAATTGTCCATTGGGAGGAACTATATATATATATATGGGTAAAATGCGCCTGAGCTCGTGCTCAGATGGGATTCCTGCGCTCGACCCCTCCTGATCGTCCGATTCGATCAGCGATCATGGTAATATCTGACCTTTTTGTGCAATTACCAAAACGCCCTTTAAGCTCTTTTTAACGCGCCTCTGTACTAAATTACCTTTAACCCCTTTTGTACTAAAATACAATCGCCACCAATTCTTTTGCTCACTCCCGCGCAAAACGTATAGGCTGGAGCAATCGCCACCAATTCTTTTGCTCACTCCCGCGCAAAACGCAGAAGCTGGAGTAGATCCCCAGTTTTGCACAAGGTCTTCGATTTCAACAGCCCACGCCTAAGATCGCCCCCAAATCCAAGCCATCACACTCTCGTTGATTCCCCTGTTACTCTCCTCCATCGAGGTAAGGATCGTCATCCCTAATTTGTTGGACATCTCATATTGCTCAACGTAAACAACGGGATAAATTTTTGAAGGGTTTTGCACGGGGAGTAATTTCCAACCTTTGGACGATTAGCCTGGAAATTCCTCTCCGCGCACAACGGGCTAAATTTTTGTCCCGTTTTGCGCGGTGAGTAATTTCCAAACTAGCGAAGTGTTGCGATGGAAATTACTCTCCGCGCACAACCCTTCAAACATCGCACCCGTTGTGCGCGTTGAGCAATATGAGATGTCCATCAAAACTTGCCGAAGCAGCTCATATAGCACAACAACATGGAGCGAATGGCGTACATAATAGTGCCCACCGCGCAAAACGGGTGATATGTTTGATTTTTTGATGGATTTGATCCGGTCATCAAATATGATGGTAACAATTAGATCATATTGAAAAAGAATAGATATAATACGCAAGGTTTTAACATGATTAGTAATAGTAGTGTGGTTTCAACTAACATGCTGATGATGATCTACTGATACTTGGATAGACATGTATAGCAGTCATGTTGCGTCAATATTACTGATATTTTTACTTGTTTCTAATGTAGAAAATGAAAATCGAAGAGAGTGAACCATATGTGCATGATCAGGAGATGCCAAATGAGATTGAAGCTGAAAATGACAGTGCAAACAGCGTATATCAAGAGGATATGCATAGTGATAGTGAAAAAGGCAGCCCACATGTTGGAATGACATTTCAAACAGAAGAAGATGCGTGTCAATTTTATAATACATATGCAGCAATGAAAGGTTTTGCAACCCGAAAGGGATCTACGGGAAAGGGAAAAGATGGCAATACCACGAGGAGGAAGTATACGTGCAACAAAGAAGGGTATAAAAGCTTAAAAGATAAGAGGGAGATAGGGAGGGACGTTAATCGAAGGAAAAACGAGAGAGAAGGCTGTATGGCTCGAATGACAGTTCATAAAATCACCGGAGGAGTATGGCGGATAAACTCCTTTAATGATGATCATAATCATGAGTTGATAAAAAGCCCAGCGAAGATCCAGATGCTACGGTCACATAAAAGATCGCAGATGGACGGAACATGTAGGAATTTAGTTGATCAGATGCGTGGCTGTGGAGTAGGACCTGCAAAGATTGCAAGGATTCTAAATGCCACGAGTAGTAGTAATGTCAATATTACTACGCAACAATGCATTGATCATGGGAGAGTAGAAAGAAAGAACAACATTGGGAAGGAATGCATTAGAGTAATAGAACAATTTATTAAAAGGCAAGCTACAGACTCTCAGTTCTATTATGCTATTGAGCATGATGAAGAGAATGTATGCAGGAGTATATTTTGGGCTGATGGAAGGGCGAGGACATCATACAGCCAGTTTGGAGATGTTGTTGTATTTGATGTCACTTATAAGACAAATGGATTCATGTTGCCTTTTGCACCTTTTACAGGTGTCAATCATCATAAACAGTCTATTTTATTTGGATGTGCTCTTCTTGCTGATGAGAAGGAAGAAACCTTTGTTTGGTTATTCGGACAGTGGTTAACATGTATGTGGGATAAAGCACCAGGAGCTATCATCACCGATCAAGACCCGGCAATATGCAATGCAATCAAAAGAGTTTTTCCAAATACAAAACACAGGTATTGCATATGGCATATCAGTCTGCACGAAGATGAGCATCTACGTTCATTGCGGTCTTCTTATAACCCTGAATTTGAAGAAGACTATGCAAACTGGTGTAAGAACAGTCAAAATGTTGAAGAAGCTGAGAATTGTTGGTGCATCTTAATGAAGAAGTACCAAACGGAATTTCAGGAGCCATTGACAGAAAAACAAAACAATGAAATGAAAGCCTGGAAGTGGTTGCATACGATGCATGAGAAAGCACAACATTGGATTAAGGCGTACCTACTGGATACTTTCTTTGCGGGTATGAATGTTAATACGATAGAGATTGGTGTAAAAATATATGATCAAAATAAACTCAGCACACGGTATTCATTTCTTGTTTTGTGTGTAGGCATGGCGTCCAGCCAAAGGAGTGAAAGCATGAACGCGTATTTTGATGGATACGTAAACTGTATGACTCCATTATACGAGTTCATTGATCAATATGATAAAGCCGTAAAATTTCAGCGAGACAAAGAGGAGAGAGAAGATACTTTTTGTATGCGGAACAAACCAGAATTTAGCGGCATGCATGAGTTAGAGGTTCATGCCGCAAAGGTATATACTAGAAACATATTTTCCATTTTTCAAAATCGTTTCAAAAATACTTTATACTGTCGGCACGAAAGGGTGAGCAAGGATGGGGACACGAGCACGTATAGAGTAACTATGCGGATTGATGGAAAGAGCTACGTGCAGAATGTTCAATGCAATATATCTAAGGGAATGTTCAGGTGTACGTGTGCAAGGGCGGTGACTGAATGTTTGTTATGCATGCAAATTTTATATATGATGAAGCAAAAGTATGATATGCAAGCCATCCCTGAGAGATATATTTTACCCAGGTGGACTCTAAATGCAAGACATAGCATCATGAGTCTTGGGGCCTCGTCGACTAGCACAGTACACGGAGTACGTCTAACTCAAATTACTCCACTTCAAGCCTGGAGACTTCGTTCATCATTCGATAAAGTCGTGGAGGCGGTAACAAGAGATCCCCTTCTGTTTGATGTCGTCTTTGGGTGGGCAAACAGTTTTTTGGACCAGCATAATATGACTAATAAAGCGCAAACTGCTTCTGAAGAGCCAAGATCACAGGTGGGGTCCAGTGCACCTATCAAACAAGAAGTGGGAGTAAATGATGTCATTATGCATGATCCTGCAAAAGCTAGAACTAAAGGCCGACCACGAGTGGCGTCAAGGATTCCGTCTGGAATACAAGTCTCACTAGAACAAAGTCAAACAAGAACAAGGACATGCAGTGTTTGTGCAGAAAAGGGTCATGACATGAGAACTTGTCGTATGAGCACAGCTGGTAGAAATAAGGTATATATGAGCACAGCTGGTTACTATTTTATATACTAGTATAAATTATTGTAACATCATTGCTCCATAATCTCTGAAGGAAAAATCTTCGCCCGATGACTTAACAAGGCTGTGATATGAAGGATGACATTTTTATATCCTAAAGGTAACAATTTTGTATCAGCTTGGAAGAAATATACTACGTGCATCTGTCACGGACATATCAGTGTAAATGGGTTGTAAGTAAACTGGTTCTCTTTAAAAATGGTCATCTGAAAACGGCAGCCTCCTATATTTTTAGTCCAAAATGCAGCCATCGTGGAGTTGAATTAAGAGGGCTGGGGGTCCAAATTGAACATTAAAACAGTAAGTCTTGGTTATAAGCCTATGAGGATGATGCCTATCATTCGAAACCTATATCCGATGCTGCGGATCTCATATCTTATAATTTCTCTGTTGCTGCAGAACCTGACAAATGTCAAGAAAATTAATGGGATTAAGGAGTAAGAAGCAGAAGCAGTAGAGCTGAAGAGAATGAATATTCAAGAGAATGAGGCATGTAGCTGTCCGCGATGAGTAATGGTGGGTAATTGTATACAGTTTAGCTTCACGCGCACAACGTTTACAACTTTTACCAGTTGTGCGCGCTGAGCAAAACTTGGTAATTTTACAGGCTTCCTAATAAGCGCACACAACGTTCAATAATGTTACGGATGTGCGCGCTGAGTAATATGGGTAATTGTAAGCAGTTAAGCCCCACGCGCACAACGGTTCATAACTTTGACGGTTATGATCGATGAGTAAATGTTGGTAATCGTAGACAGTTGTGCTCAGCTCGCACAACGTTCAATGCTGTTGCCGTTGGTGCGAGCTGAGTAATTGTGGGTACTTCAAGTTAGCATCACGCAATTTTGTAATGTGATGCAATTGCACCAAATTTAATGACATTGTATTAAGATCTATATTCCAACATGCTACAACATTTATGCATTCAAATGTACATAACACAACAAAGTAGAAACTACATCTAAATATTTTGCAACATCACAGTTTTTGCCCGACTAAGCAATTAAAGCACTAGACTATACTAGGGATACTGGGATTCCCACCATGAAAAAAATTTAAAGTTTGTTGCCATTTATGAGTTGCTCCAGCAGCTGCATCAGCGTCACTTGCTTCTTTGTATCTTGGCCATCCGTCCCCCTGTCTGCGTTGAAGAAGAATCAGTGATGAACACATAACAAAGCATAATTAAGTAAAAATATTGTACGGGTAGACTTAGAATAAGATAGAACATTTATTATCATCGAGCAGTGATGTCTGCAACGAAGTATCAAAGAGCATATACGAGCAGTGAAGAAACGGGTGTGCATGGAAGGTGATAGCTTCAATGACGACAAACAGAACATATGAAGGAGCAACGAACATCTTCGAATCAATATATATATATGATGTATTCAATTTCTGCATCACGTCACTAGACGCTAGTATATTGTCCATCTTTGAGTGTTGAGGACGCAGCAGTGATGAAGGAAAAAATAGAATGTCGTAGAGAAAATATCATATAACTAGAATAAGATACAATAAGATAGAATAATATCATCAAGAAGTGTAGTGGTTGACGAGGGCTTGTGGGAAGGGAAGCCATTTATAGACGACTTTGGATGCTATTGGATGAGGATGAGACTACAGTAGAGTTACTGGGAGGCAACACAAGAGACCCCGTGAGTCTACAGCAAATTGCTTGTGATTATACAGAAGAATGCACGTGAATCTACAGCAGATTGATAGGAGCTAGTGTTGTTCCCAATAATGTATGACCGTGGTGGTGCGCGTTGAGCAAACAAAATAGATCAACGCGCACAACCGGCAAGAATATGGCCGTTTGCGCGGAGAGCAAATAATTTTGGAAGATGTGCGCGATGAATAAAATCTTATGTACATTCACGATCACTGCTTTGTAGACTCACGGGGTCTCTTCTGTAGACTCATCCTCATCCAAGGGCAGTCTAATTCGTCTATAAAATGGCTTTCATACGCACAAGCCCTCTTCAACCTCTACACTTTGAGTGATGGTTATCAGTCATGAGGAAGGAGTAATGCTACACTCGACTGTAGGCTCATCCTCATCCAAGGGCAGTCCAATTCGTCTATAAATGGCTTCCATACCCATAAATTATATTCAACCACAACACTTCGAGTGCTATGAAAGGCATGAGAAAGAAGTAACCTTGCTC
Organism: Scilla litardierei; assembly: GCA_030789695.1. Classification (NCBI taxonomy): domain Eukaryota; kingdom Viridiplantae; phylum Streptophyta; class Magnoliopsida; order Asparagales; family Asparagaceae; genus Scilla; species Scilla litardierei. The sequence goes on along the minus strand of JAULAV010006476.1, from coordinate 3,911 downwards.
AAATATTACTCTGACCATATCAAGCTAACCCTTCCCAAACAACCAGAGACCATAGCTTAAACAAACCATCACCGGTTTTCTGCAGCAGTGAAGATGGCCACCCAAACGAGGTTGAAGCTTTTCATAGACAAGGGGATGAAGAGAGTGTTGTTCGCGGAAGCGGGCAAAGAGTTTGTCAATTTCCTCTTCAGCCTTTTGGCCATGCCTGTGGGCTCAGTCATCAAGCTCATCACCAAAGAAAAAGTGGCAGTGGTATGAAAAGAATTTATGTAATGAAGCCCATCATTAAATGTGCTGAAAACTGAATCTCTTGAAAGCTGTATCTATGAAAAATGATTTATCTGGTATTTTAGTTCAAAATGCAGCTAGTGTGGCTTTGAATTCCTAGGTCTGCGGGTATAAACTAAAACTTAATACCCAAAGTTTTAATTATGAGAGTATGAGGATGATGCCTATCATTCGAGAAATCTATATGCTGCTGTCGATCTCATATCTTATAATTTATCTGTTACAGCAGGTCACGCCAATTGTCAAGAAATCATTCTAGAAATTGTTTCCATTGATCAAAAATAACTCCAAGTACAACGAACAAAAAGGAGAAACAAAAAAGGGTTCGATCCACCTATGATGCATGAGCTCGAGAAGAGGCGTCCCCAGGCGATTCGTCTTCTCCCGAACCAGTAGGGTGACCAGGGACAACCGGAGGTCGGGGAAGCATTCTTCGGCCCCGCGCCTCGAACGCTGCCAAACCATCCCGGAAGGACCTCTCGATCTGAGCAGCAAAAATGGCCGAGAACTCCCGGAATCCCTCACGGATAGACTCCACGATCTTCGGAGCCAGGACATCCCCATAGTCCCTCTGGACCTTAGCTACGATCCGACCATGGGCCACTTCCCGCAGGTCGCCTATATCGGCCCAAAGAGCGCCTTTCGCCATTCTATGCTCCTCCCGGGCGAGGGACAGTGCATCCTCAGCATACTTGGCCGAACTCTTGGCGATAGCCAGAGCCTCCGTCAAACATCCCACCTCCGAGGTGAGCTCTGCAACTCTCAGTTTGAACTGGTGGGCCTCCTTGGCTGATTGCTCAGCCGCCTCAGCCCTCAGGCGCTCCTGCGCCAAGGCCGCCTCAAGACCATCTACAGCAACCGGGTAAACCTGCAAGACCGCAGGGATGAATGTCGCCATCAACAAAATAGTCGTTGAAGAAAAAAGGGTCCGACATGCTGGATATGCCATACCAGAGAGTCTGCCAGTTTCTCCCTGAAGGAGCGGTCACTCGGAAGGACAGCTGGACTACTCTCACTCCTCTTCTTCTTCCTCTCGGGACCTTCAGACCACGAGTGAGAGCGTCTCTTCTTCTCCTCATTCCCGGTTAACACACGGGAACCCTGCTCGACGGCCGCCACGTCCCCCTCTCCGAGGTCGAGACCGGAGGGCGAATCAATTTGATTCGCCACGAAGGGGGAAGGTTCGGCCGTGCCCAAGGGCGGATGGTGAGGAACGTTAGGAACGTCTTCACTGAAATCCCGACCCACCATCTGAGCAAAAAAGATGAAAATCAGGGTAACGAGCAACGTGTAAAGCAGAATTTAAAAGGAGAAAGGCTTTATACTGAAGGTCCCTTCGAATCCAAGCCGTCAGTAAGGGACACGTGTCAAAGTCTCACAGAGGCGGCACTTCGAATACCACTCCCCATGGGCGGGAGAATTCGTTCGACTGGCCTTCATTCAATGCGACCCGGTCACCGGGATATCCGATAAGTACGAACCCTTATCATGTATTCCCGAAAAGACGAGTGTTTTTACGTAGAAAGAAATAAAAGAAGAGAGCAGAAAGAACACTGCAGGTAGTTCGCACTTGCAGGGAAGTACAAGTAAAACTCCATCACAGATAAAAAGACTGAGAAAATAACACAATATTCCATTTTAATGATACATTGATACATCTTATACATACACCAACATCTTCATATTCACAACTCACTCGAAAAAAGAAGGGCAAAAGTACAAGTCTCTCATCATACATCAAATCGTAACACTAACACCCTTAGATGAGGACTACATGCATAAGATGTAGTATTTGACACTTTGAATTGATTGTTTTTGTATCTCAATGATTGAATGCACGTCAGTCTTGCATTACACTCTGCCTGTTGCATGTGTCGATCCATTGTTGTACACCTTGCCTGTTGCACGTGCACGCTTTCACATGTTCATAAGTATAGTTGTTACTGCCTTTACTACAGTAGATGTATATGCCATGACATACACTCTGCCTGCTGACATGCACCATTTCCAAACTTTATGTAAGGACTAGTTGTGACATGGAATTTCTTAACAATTATGCAACGGTGATACGAATAATAAATTTACCCTTTCACATGTAAACGTGGATGGGAAAAAAAATGGTTGTGTGCTGTGTGCAATTGTGAGTTTTGAGTGGGCGTGTGCGGAGAGCAATTATAGGGTTTGAGTCGTTTTGTGCGATGAGCAATAACCCCATGCCTTTTCGGCGCCGTACACGGGTTCAACATTGGCCCCCGTGATTCGTTCTCGATTATAAACGCGGATCGAGGCCGACTGATAGGTAATTTCCTTTAATAGGGCACGGCATTTGAAGCATCGAATTTGGATTAAGGCCGCCAAAACCTTTCGCCTATCTCAACCGTTATTTTTGCTAAAATTCCGACACGTGTCGATCATCTTGTCCATTCGTTCGCGTAATAAAAGAAATTGGAGGTGAGGCCAATGGCTTTAGCGCTCCGAGGAAATCTCATCATCTTATTATTTCTTCCAGAAACAAAAATGGCGGGAGGAGCATACAGAGAGGTTACTTCAGCGATGGAGCGGGCCAATGAAGAAGGCCGTAAGAGGAAGAGGGCAGAGGAGGAAGAGGAGGAATGGGAGGAATGGGAGGAATCGGGGAACCTCATGCTGGAGTTGGGGGAGGCTGGATGCTCCTCAAGTCAAGCTGCGCGGTCTTTGAAGGCGGCTCCTTCTGATCCTCGAGTTGGGGGCGCATCGTCCTCCAGCACGCCACACGACGGGTGGCCATACGAGGACATTGATCCTCCGGTCCCTTCCGTCGGCCCCATACCTCCAGAGTTCGGCCACCTTCTGCAGTCGAACCGCATTGGGTCTAGCCATCATGGGGAGATTCACGGGGAGACCTATCGGCCACCGTACATCGTGGGGACGGCCGAGTCGGCCCTCCTGGACTTTGGGATGGGGGCTCGTCTGGCGGAGAATATCACTCTGCCAAGGGATGTCGATTTCCTGAATGGGGTCGACCTTGAGACGATGGCCAACTGCTTCGTTCGCAGTGACCTTCAGGTTCGTTGCCAATGTGCATTCCGAATTTTGCTTCCCCTTCTGGTTTTGCTGATTGTCGCCATCTGCAGGTGATCATTTTCGGGGCAGGTCTGCGCCGCAGGGCCCGCGAACTGATCGAGGGGAAGCGCCGGGTGGCGGATGCCGAGAACGAGGCTTCTGAGCTCAGAGCTCAGGTGAAGAAGCTGGAGGAAGATTTGGGGAAGATAATGGCCACCAAGGGCAAGTCGGATTGGGCGGCATCGGAGGCGAAATCCAGCCTCACCGCCTTGTCAAGCGCCAAGAAGCAGTTGGAAGATCAGTGGGGTAGAGAGCGTTCTCAACTCCGAGCTGATCTTGAGGCATCGAGGAAGGAGGTTGCTGACCTTCAGGCCAAGCTTCTCGAGAAGGAGCAAGAGGTCAATGCTTTCAAATCTCGGGCCACCGCTAAGATGGAAAGGGTGGCGAGAGCGATAAAGGACCTCTTTACAGTCGACTGTGCGTCGTCTTCCTAAATTTTGGGAATCGTTACTTTTGTAAGACTGCTGCTCGCGAGCGAGTCATATGTAATTTTTTCAGAATTTAATGAAGGGAATTTTTGC
>JAULAV010006475.1:0-54000 GCA_030789695.1 Scilla litardierei | reverse complement strand
TGGTGTCGGACATCTATGTGTTTTGATCGGGAATGGTGCACAGGATTCTTTGAAAGACAGATAGCACTTTGGTTATCCACCATGATAGGGCTAGTATCACAGTGAATACCAAAATCCTTCAAAGTGTGTCTCATCCAAAGAACCTGGGCACAAGCGGCACCGGCGGCAATATATTCCGCCTCGGTGGTTGAAAGTGATACGTAATTTTGCTTCTTGGAAAACCAAGAGACAAGAGAATTTCCTAGAAAATGGAAAGTGCCACTAGTACTTTTCCTGTCGGATTTGCATCCCGCATAATCGGCATCACTGTATGAGACTAACTCATACGTGCTAGATTTTGGATAAAGTAATCCAAAATCAAGTGTATAACTTAGATAACGGAAAATACGTTTTACCGCTACTAAGTGAGACTCCTTAGGTTGAGACTGATAACGAGCACATACGCATACGGCAAACATAATATCGGGCCTACTTGCGGTAAGATAAAGTAAACTACCTATCATACCTCGATATAGACGAATGTCTACATCCTTACCGCCCGTATCCTTGTCAAGATGCGTAGTCGTGCTCATTGGAGTCTTTTTCCCGGAAGCACTTTCCATTCCAAATCGCTTAAGCAACTCCACCGTATACTTCGTTTGGTGGATGAAGATTGCATCGTTCAATTGGCGAATTTGGAGACCTAAGAAATATTTGAGTTCGCCCATGTGGCTCATCTCAAATTGGTCCTTCATAACATTAGAAAACTCTTCGCAAAGAGTGAAGTTAGTAGCACCAAAAATGATATCATCAACATAAATTTGAACTAATAAAATATCATTATTCGCATGCTTAACAAAAAGTGTAGAATCGGCTTCGCCCATTTTAAAATTCAAATCCAAAAGAAAATTCTTTAGGCGATCATACCAAGCTCGAGGAGCTTGTCTCAAACCATAAAGAGCTTTCTTTAGTTTAAAAACATGATTTGGAAATTTTTCATTTATGAAGCCCGGAGGTTGAGAAACGTAAACTTCCTCAACAACATCTCCGTTTAAAAATGCACTTTTAACATCCATTTGAAATAACTTAAAATTTTTATGGCATGCATAAGACAATAAAAGTCTAATTGATTCTAATCTAGCTACCGGAGCGAAGGATTCTTCGAAATCGATACCTTCCTCTTGGCGATAGCCTTGAGCAACTAACCTAGCTTTGTTCCGGACGACGACTTGATTTTCGTCGGTTTTGTTCTTGAAGATCCACTTTGTCCCTATGACGGTGTGGTTCTTCGATGGCAAAGGAACAAGCTCCCATACCTCATTCCTCTCGAATTGAATGAGTTCCTCCTCCATGGCAAGGATCCAAGCACTATCTTCGCACGCTTCAACGATATTCTTTGGCTCTATCGATGAGGCAAAGGCACAATTGGCGAAGTGGTGGACTTGAGATCTCGTCTTGACACTATCATTAATATTGCCAATGACTTGCTCATGGGGATGGTCGCGAACGGTATGAAGCCGCTTGGGAATACCTTGATCACTAGGCACATTCTCAACAACTTCATTAGTCGGGTTAGTCTCAATAGAATCAATTGAATCAATAGACTTAGAATTTTCAAACGAATCACATAAAACATCCATAGAATCATTATCATTTGAAATTCTAGAAGTAGTAAAATTCTCATTAAAAGAGACATGAAGTGATTCCTCGATCGTAGATGATCTTTTGTTGTATATCCGGTAGGCTTTGCTACGTGAGGAATACCCAACAAATATCCCCTCATCCGATCTCGGATCAAACTTGTCCAAATTATCATATGTGTTTTTAATGAAACATTTTGCGCCGAAAACACGAAAATGTTTAACTTGAGGCAATCTACCAAACAACAATTCATAGCAAGTTTGTTTGGTACCTGGCCTCAAAAGTATTCTATTAAACACATAACAAGCGGTGTGTACCGCTTCCGCCCAAAATTGATAACCAAGTTGACTATCTTCGAGCATAGTGCGAGCACACTCCACAAGCGTTCTATTCTTCCTCTCAACAACACCATTTTGAGGAGGTGCGCGAGGGAAAGAAAACGTGTGAGTAATTCCAAGATCATCACAAAAATTTGAGAAAGACTCATTCTCAAATTCACCCCCATGATCACTACGAATAGTGACAATGGTGGTTCCGATGAGATTTTGTACTTTCTTCACAAATATTGTGAAGTTTTCAAAAGCTTCATTTTTATTACATAAGAAAAATACCCATGTAAATCTTGAATAATCATCAACGATGACTAGTCCATATCTTGCATTTCCTAAGGAAGCAACTCTAGTTGGCCCAAATAAATCTAGATGTAATAGCTCTAGTGGCCGTTTCGTAGAAATGCTTTTCTTAGGTTTAAATGAAGATTTAGGAAGCTTGCCACGTTGACAAGAATCACAAAAACTTTTCTTTTCGAAAACGAGCTTCGGAAAACCTTTAATGGAATTTAATTTCGAAAGTTTATAAAGTGTTCCAAAGTTCACATGTCCAAAGCGTCGATGCCATAAGTGTTGTTCACTTGTGTTGGCAACGAGACATTGTTCATATGACTTAGGAAGATCCAAAATATAAATATCTTTATGGCGTGTGCCGGAAAATAATAATTTATTATTATCATTTGAAATATGACACAATCCTTTCGCAAAGCTAACTTTGTAACCTTTGTCACAAAGTTGGCTTATTGAAATAAGATTATGATTTAAACCATTAACTAGATAGACATCACTAATTAAGGGTTTAGAAGGGTTACCCACTTTACCAACACCGACGATGGTTCCGCTCTCGTTGCCTCCAAATACGACGCGATTTCCATTTGCAATGGGAACCACTCCGGAGAGCAATTGAGCGTCACCCGTCATGTGTTTTGAACACCCGCTATCGAGTATCCAATTCCCTTTGGAGCTAAATTTAAATTTGTTGCTCCTCTTCTTTTTCTTTTCCTTGAGTACCTAAAGATAGAAACTTTCATATCATGGTACCCAAGGTCATTGGGTCCTCAAAAGTTAGACCTTTGGAAGCCAAGTCCAATTGGACTTTGACTTCCCCACATAATTTCTACTATGCACAACATCCGAAAAATAAGCATTCATATATACTTGTTTTTCATCCATGCTTGTGTCCTTTGGGCTCCAAATAGTGAAAATTTTGGGAGCCATCATCCTATTGGGTGCATGCATGCGTTGTTGGTTTCTACGTGATGCATGACGTGGATAGGCATACGGAACATGATGGAATGGTGCATGACGAGAATTATCCATACGATGAGGTGGGTGAACATATGCATGTGTGGGAACACGTGCGTGAGGGTTTCTCACATGGTGTGCACGTGCCCATGAACGTGTAGCATAGAAATCATCATATGTGTGAGATGGTGGAGTAGGACGTGTGTTCCTACGTGGCATGGTATTTGTGTACATATAAGCATGCCCCTTCTTTGGAGGTCCACCCAAAGTGGGTTTCTTTCCAAAAGAGGGTGTGGACGAGGTGGAAGCACCATTGGTAGATGAACTACCAATAGAGTGTTCGCTACCACTCGTAGAGTCACCGGAAGTTGGCCTAACAAAAGTAGTGGCCGCTTTGGATGGACATCCCATCGTATACCTCAAACCAATGTGGTGATTGGCCGGAAGTAAGTCACTTAGGATTTTATCCAAATGGTCCTTACCCTTATTGAATCTATTGATTCGGCCTAATGTGTTCTCATATTTCTCTTTGAGAGAACGCATAGAAGTATCTAATGTGGATACTTGCGATGTGAGCACATAAACACGAGATTTAAGATTCTCGTTCTCAATACTCAAAGTCGAGTTTTGAGAAGTTAAATCTGCTATCCTATGTTCTTCCGGATCATCAATGCTAACATGTTCAAGTTTAGATTTGAGATTAACAATCTCATTTCTTAATTCTTCAACAATTGTGTCGTTGTTGGTGATGATAGTCTTAGGCGAGGTTTGAATGCTAGCTAGGTCATCTTTTACTTTAGTATATCGATTTACTAATTTTGTGTATTTAGACCATAAATGAGAGTTAGCATCCCTAAGATCATCCATAGTTACCTCATCGCCTTCGTCGTCGCTATCATCGGAGGAGGAAGATCCTTGATCATGCTCCTCTCTTTCCATGAAGCACATGTGCGCTTGCTCCACTTTCTCATCATCCGACTCTCCTCTTGAGGAATCCTCGGAGTCGGTGAATGTTGCTCCGACAAGTCCCTTTTTGTACCCCTTTTTGTACTTCTTTGACTTGTCGAACTTCGGCGCCTTCCACTTCTCCTTTTGCTTGTTTTGAGGACAATCCGCTTTGATGTGTCCTGGCTTATTGCATTTAAAGCACAGAGGTGGAGAGGCGTTAGTAGAAGTAAAATTAGATTTTTGTTTGAAGTTACCCTTTCGGAAGAAGCGATTGAACTTCTTTGCCATGAGTGCAATGGATTCCATGTCCATTTCTTCTTCCGAGTCCTCATCATCGGTAGAGGTGGATGAAGCCGCCTTGAATGCAATCGCCTTTTTCTTAGGCGCATCTTGGTTCAAATAGGACTTCATCTTTTCTTGTAGCTTCACCTTGCTATCTTTGCGTACCTCGTATGACATCAAAGTACCAATTAGTTGAACTACGGTATATTTGTTCATGTCATTACCTTCCTCGATGGCGAAGGTACGTTTTTCCCAAGAAGAGGGAAGTCCTTCAATAAGCTTTGAGCACTTCTCCTTTTGAGTGTAGGACTTGCCGAGGGCCTCTAACTCGTTTATTATGTCAACGAAGCGAGCGTAATATTCTTTCATCTTCTCGCCCTGTTGCATATGAAACATTTCGTAATCTTTGTTTACGACTACGAGTTTAGAGTCTCTTACCCTACTCGTCCCTTCATGAAGAATGAGGAGGGAGTTCCAAATTTGATATGCACTCTTACATGTGCATATCTTATTGAAGTCCTCGGGCTCCAATGCGCATTGCAAGGCGTTCATTGCCTTGGCATTGCTTACCTCCGCGGCGATCTCCGCGGTAGTCCATTTCTCAAAGTCTTCTTCTACGGGCTCTATGTATTCCTTCATTGTGGTCCTCCATAAGGATGCACTCCGGAGGAAGGTTTCCATCCGGCATTTCCAGTACCTGTAGTTGGTACCGTTGAAGAATGGAGGCCTCGTAGAGGAATGTCCTTCCATCACCGAAGATGCTCCTTCACGGTTCCTGAAGGTGTCATAGTTGGAAGGTGGACGCACGGTCTTGTTGTCGTTGGCAGACATAGCTAAGTATCTGGCTCCGATACCAAATGTAATGCCCTACCAGCTACTGCACAAGTACTAGAGGGGGGGGGGGGTGAATAGTACTTTAAAATAATAAGGAGTATAATTCCAAATTAAATCTCAAACAACTACCAAATCAATTTGCGGAAGCTTAAATTGAATGACAACAACAAAATTAACAATGCAAACAAATGATGTTAATGGGTTCGGATCCACCCAAGTCTCCCCGACTTGTTCCCGGTGATCCTACGTCCCAACCACCCGGATCCCCTCCGGACACTTGAGTTAGAAACCCTAACTCAAGATTGCCACTATGAATATCTTGTGAAAATTCTTCACAAGATCAAATCATACAACAAACGGCAATAGTGAATCCCACAAACCGGGATCACAACCTTCTCTCACAACCGAGAGAATCAACAAGCAATATAAATGAGTTATATTGAAATAAGCAAACTTACCACAAAATCCTATACCTTGAGTTTTTCTTACCCAATAGGTGAAATGGAGGATTTGAGGAAGATGAAGTCACCAAGACCTAGCACCAAGGAAATGACCAGCAATAGGTGCCTAGGGATGATTTGGAGACTTGGATCAAGCAATAGCTTGAAGAGCTCACCAAGAACAAGCTTCTCTCTAGATGGATTCTAGATCTAGAAATGAGAGAGAATGGGTTTCTTGTGAGGAAGAGAGCTTTTGATTTGAGTGAGAATAGCTATCTCTTTTGATCTCAATGAATCTCTGAATGGAAGCTCTAACCTAGATAGAAATGACCTAGGTTCGTATTTATAGGGTCCCATAAAAACAACTTAGGTCATTCTCCAACGGATAGAAATCTGTGAGAATTAGTCGGTCAAAGAACAGTCACTGACCGACTAGTTCATCAACTAGTCGGTCAGTCAAACAGCATGGACCGACTAAGAGAGGAACTGAGAAGAAAGAGAATTTCAGACCTAGAAATCTAGTCGGTCCAAGAAGACTTTCTGACCGACTAGTTTCACAACTAGTCGGTCAGTCAGTGAACGTAGACTGACTAAGAGGCAAAATGAAATAGTCTGAACACAAGTTGACTTAGTCGGTCCAAGAACAAAAGTTGACCGACTAGATTGTCAACTAGTCGGTCACCAAACGTTCTTAGACCGACTAACGATAAACAGTAGCTTATGAGAAATTTAGCATGAACAGTAAGTCATAACTAGTCGGTCAAAGAAGCATCACTGACCGACTAGTTCACAAACTAGTCGGTCGGCGAGTCAACGTAGACCGACTAACTGTAAACAGTAAAGTCCAAGAAATTAAGGAATCAAACTAGTCGGTCCAAGAAGAGTTGCTGACCGACTAGATCACCATCTAGTCGGTCAGTACTTGTTCTTGTACCAACTAACATGCACATACAAGTCCGAATCGAAGCGCGACGCTTCGAGGGAGATAGAATGAACTTGTACTAAGATCCTAGAGCTACGATATGAGCGTTATGAAGTTAGAATGGTAAGATATACTCAAGGCTTAACATTCTATATATCGAAGCTAAAAAGACTATAAATAAAACCTTAATAAACGGTCTTTGAGAGCTTCGATTGAATCTTCATAACTTCCAAAACGGCGCAAGAGCTTCAACGAAGCTTTAGGCATGAATACGAGCTTTGGGAAGTGTTGAGATGTCGCTTTGAATGTTCTCGTGAATTTGGCGACGATCTCCAATACTGCGCTCACAAATTGTTAGTTCATGGATTATTTATGTTTGCTCATCATCAAAACCAAATCCGGGGAGTCCAATATTCAACACTTCTGACCTGCTATCTATCACCTGACCCTTCCATTCCTCTCTCATTTCGCTTGTAGGGAGCTCCAAAAGAGGGCGATCGACAGAGCGACAAGGGCAGCGGCGAGTTCGACGGAAGGCCGAAATTCGGAGGAGCACATGGGTTGCGGCGAAGGCGTGGATCCGAGATCTCCAGGCAGGCATGGCGGAGGTGCGAAGAGATTGACGGAGGGGATCCGATCCGGTGACAGGCATGGGTCACTGGGCGGCGCGGTTGCGGCTGGGTCAGTTGCGGCGATGGGGCGACCGAAGCTGAGGGAAATGGGCGGTGTTGGAGGTTACTGGAGAGGCGGCCTGGCCTTGAGCGGCTGTCAGTGGGAACGAGAGCGGTAGGGGCTGGGATGCTCTGTTCCGAACAGAGGAAAGGAGACGAGACAGGGGAGGTGGGTTGGCTGCTGTGGGAAAGAGGGGAGAAATCGCCGATGGGGCTGTTTGGTGGAGGACCACGGTGAGACCTTCGGTGGTGGGTATTGCGTGGGGGAGGTCGGAGATGTGAGAGAAGGCGACGATCGAGGTTGTGGTCAGGGTTTCGGACGGAGGGCCGAGGCAAAGTCGCTGGGAGAAGTGAGGTGGGAGGCGGGGCTTGGCGGTCTTGCAGTGGTCGCCTGGTGGACGGGAAGGGGGGCGGCGCTACTCGGTGATGGAGTGCGGGTGGCATGAGGTTGGAGGGAAGTCGGGTTGATCGAAGAGGATGCAGGGGTTTGGGTCGTCGGAGACTTGAGGAAAGACACATGGAGGTTGTCGGATGTGCGCTTGGAGTTTTATGGGTCGGAGATGGCTCTGCGGGGTTAAGGTGTTGGGTTGCCCGGAGGTGAGTTGCCGACGGAAAAGGAGAAGGGAGGGGGTTTGACGAGGGCAGCAGTGGGGGAGCACTTTCCGGAGGGCGACGAAACTCCAACGGCTGGGGTCTTGGGCGTGTGAAGAGGGACATGGGAGGAGGACGGTGGAGCGAGAAGAGGACGAGGGTGAGAGACAGGGGAGGGGTGGCATGCTGCGGGTCTGTGGCGGATTATCAGCGAGGTCGAGGGCTGGAGCTTTGCAGGCGATGTCGAGGAAGAGGTTAACGCTGCGGCGTGCCGGCACAGTGGTTGGTGGAGGTCCGACAAAGGCTTATGGGGGATAAGGATGGCCACCTGGGCTCCTCTATTTGCAAAGTGGTGATAAAGCGTTGGGAGTGTTGTGGCGGGCGGCGGGCAGAGGCGGCTACAGTGGTGTAGGATGCGACGGCAGACGACGGTTTGTTGTCGGTGCTGCTTGGTGGTGTTGCGACGATGAGAAGGGGGCACTGTGCAGAGGGTGAACAGAGGGGGACCTGGGTAGTTGATTGGCATGTGGTGGTCGAAAAACATGGTGGGGCGGCGATGTCGGAATGGGGAGAGTCGCCGACGACTGGGTTGTGCGGCGATGGTGGAAGGTGGCAGTGTAAGCTCAGAGAGTGGATGGGTCGAGGTTTTGAATGGTTGAGCAGCTTTTGAGTTTGTGAAGAGGAGAATGAAGGAGCAGAGGCACGTTGGGTTTTTGAAGAAGGAACGACGTGGGTTCGTTGAGTTGTTGCTAACGGAAGAGGGCATGTTGGGATCCCATGTGTGAAAATAAAGCATGGGTTTCGATCGAATCATGGGTTGAGGGGAAACTGTTAAGATCCGCATGGAGTTGGTTGTCGATGGTGGCGAGAAGAGGCGAACGGAAGTGGGCGATGTGGGTGCTGGGCATGCACGTGGGGGTGCGATTATGGGGCTGTGTGTTGGCCAAGTCTTCATTTTGAAAGGGAGAGTATACGAAGGAGCACGTGGGTGATAGAATTAATTAGGATCGTTTCATATAAAATCGATTTTTACATAACTATACGACTTAAGAATTTGCGTAGTTTAAAAAGATATGTGTTAGAATCAGATTGGATGGACCATTGGTTAAAATAATATAGACATGATTTGGGCAATAGATATTTAGTTATAAGATCAGATTGGATAATAAATAGGAAATTAGTTATTAAGTTAAGATATTATAGATTCCAAATGAAATCTATTAAGATATTTAAACTAGGTCTTGATTATGATTAGGATAACTAGGTTATGTAGGAACTGATTCGGATAGTCGACATTGGTTTTGATTTGATTGAAAAATGGTTTGGTCAAAATATTAGAACTCGTTGGATTTAGAATGATAACAGATCTAGAAGGATTGATTCGATTAAGATTATTAATATCTAATAGGATAAGATTTCGATTCATGAAATCGATTTAATCATTAGATCAGGATAAGATTTGATTCGTGAAGTCGACTAAATGATGAGAGTTTAAATCAGAATTCAATTTGATTAAGATTGGATTTGATTATTGAATATTTTGGTTAATATGTTTAGATTCGAAAGATAGATTTGGTTAAGACGTGATTTGATTAATATGATTTCACTCCTGCAGCCAACATCAACCACAAGTTTAAGAAGATGGTATCACGATCGTCAAATCACGTGCTCGAGCTATGAAAATAATAACAATAATAATAAAAATAATAGTAATCATATATTAATTATCTAATATTCATTACACTAATTAAATACGTACGAATTACATATAGATAAAAACAGGCCGTTACAAAGAAGAAAACTCTTGCCTTCGCCGCTTCATCAGACACCGATGGTTCAGACATGGACGATGAGACATATCACTAATAACTAGAAACTTTAAGAAGTTTCTAAGAAGAGGTAAGTTTAAAAGTTTTAAGCCCAAAACTACTGATGCTTCTTTATGTTTTCAATGTAACAGACCAGGACATATGAAAAAGGATTGTCCACTTGTTAAGCCTAAAGAAAGGACATTCAACAACTTCAGAAAGGATAAGAAGTTCGAAAAAAATAAAGAAGACACTAGCAGCAACATGAGATTCTTCATCTTTGGATGAAGAAGAAGAAGTCAGCGATCAATCTAATGAAGAGAATGCTCATATGTGCTTTATAGCACAAAGTGATAATGAGGTGAGTGGTTTAGATAATGAAGAACTACTTGATGCTTTTAATGAATTATATACGAGATTCAAGAAATTGAATTCTCAACATAAGTCATTAGTTCTTTCTCATCAAGAACTAATCTCTTCTTCTTCTTTAGATAGTCTGAAAATTGAGAAGGAAACATTATCTTCTCAAAATGATAAACTACTTCATGAAAATAAGATTCTCAAATCTGAGAATCATAATATGATTTCACATATTTCCATTTTAGATAAAGATATCGCTTCTCTAAAGTTGAAATATAGTGATATGTCTTCTACCATTAGTAAGTTTAATAAAGTACAGAATAACCTTGATGATTTACTTAGAATACAACATCCTGCTAATCATAGACAAGGTTTGGGGTATAAGAATACTCCCAAATCCAATATTCTTGGTAATGTTATTTTGGAAAAGAAAAAGCATGTATTTATTAATACTAAGAAAATTGATTTTTCTATGAAAAAGGATACTATTCATATTTCAAAGAAGACCAATTTTCTTACATCTTAAGAAAACAATTATGCATAATATTTGGGTTCCCAAAGATATTTTTTATATGATAAGGATATATATGTTTCTAACTTTATGAAAAATGTTATTCTTTCTCCAAATTATTTAAAGAAACTAAATTCCACTTGGGTTTGGTTTCCTAAGGACTAATCCTAAGGACCCATATAAAAAGGGTACCAATATTTATTGTTTATCTTTCAGTTACCCATAAAAGAAAGATAGATTCTACTTTTGATACGACTATTTGGGAGAGGCCCAAGAAGCAAAGACACGAGGCCCGGCCATGAACAGGAAGCCCATGAACAAGATTGGGCCTGCCTGACGAGGCCCACGGATAAAACTCGAAGACCGTCCAGTCCGCCCCAGGGGATCCACGATCAGCTCGTGCTCCTTGGAAATAGCCGTTCCCTTGAACCCGCAGCCCCTTAATGTCCATTAAGAGGCCAGTTAATAAATGCCTCCCCACGATACACGTCAGGGCGGAGAAGGAGGCGGATCGCGGGGGCATGAAAGGAGGCGGACGAGGAACGTGGATCGGGGGCAATCGTGGCAGAGACCCTATAAAAGGACCGGAAGGACAACGAAGAAAGGGATCGAACCCCAGGTACTCAAAATCTGAGGTATTCCATCAACGACTTTGGTTTTCCCCCATTTCCATTCCCTCCCCCTGCTCGTGCTGAGGGTCAGCGTATCAATCTCCTCTCGAGTCATACCTACCCCGCTGAGTACTCCTCAGACCTTGATCTGACTTAGGCATCGGAGGGGATACAGCCGGAACCAAAGTCCAGCCCCCCTGACGAGTTTCCCGTCCGTCCAGGAAGAAGCAAACTGAGGCGCAGAGGCCACCCCTCAGCGCCCGACGATCGCCCCTGCTGACGCGTGCATGGCCACCGACCGAAGACCAAGCAGCAAGCGGAGCACCGAGGCTACCCCTCGATGCTCGTCCAACCGAGGCCGAGCCCATCTTACAGAGCCGAGGCTTCCCCTCCGCTCTGCTTCGACCAAGGACCAACGCTCTGCTCGAATCCCACGCTCGACCTCGACTCCATCTCCGACCCTCGCTGAGTGCACGTGTGCTTGGCGTTCCCTAGGGATCTCAACCGACCCCTTGACCACGTTGACCGTATAAGTCCTCGGTCAACGATCCAGTGGTGAGAAAACACTCGTAAACATCTGGCGTCGTCTGTGGGAAATGAACCAAAACCCACGTAAAACAACCACACAGAAAATGACACGGCTCCACCCTCCACAGTGAAGGAGGGGCGTGACCCCGGCTCGACCCCCGCCACGGTCGGCGTGAAAGGATCATGACTCCCCGGCGCGCGCTTCAAGCCGGGACTCCAGGTCGACCTCGGGCCGACCGTGAGGAGGACCATGATATTGAGAACAGGAGCCCTTCGCCGCCCTTCCCGATCGATGGGACGGGTGCGGCGAGGGAGAAACCACGGCCAGACGAAGCACTAGTGGTGTCCGTAGTCATCGACACGTCCATGGTCCAGCGGCTGCTAGTCGATACTTCCAGCTCATGCGACATCCTCTTCATGTCGACTTTAGAAAGGATGGGACTGCAGGACAAGGACCTGGAGCCATGCTCGGGGCTAGTGGTAGGCTTCACGGATCACTCCACACCCATCGTTGGGGCGATCCACCTCCCAGTCACGCTCGGAGGGCCACCTGACTCGGTGACCCTGACGGGGGAGTTTGTGGTGCTGAGGATCGGGTCGGCGTACAACGGGATCATCGGCCGTCCACTCCTCAATGCTATTGGCGCGGTGGTCTCGACTCTCCACAGAACGATCAGGTTTCAGACCCTGAGAGGGATCGGGCGAGTCGACGGTGACGCAGGGAAGCTAAAGATCTGCTACCAGCTAGCAGACGAGAAACCCGCTGGGGAACCCGACGATTCGATGGCCTCGCTTGACTTGAGGTGCGGGCCGAGACCCACTCCCGTAGAGGAGCAGGAGCAAATCCTAGTCACGAATGTCGAGGTAAGATTCATCTCCATCGGATCGGGGCTGGCCCCTGACTTGAAAAGCAGGTTGATCGAGTGCTTGGAGGCGAACCTTGATGTCTTCGCATGGTCGCTCGATGACATGCCCAGCGTTGACCCCCGGGTGATTGTGCATCGGCTGAATGCCGACCCCAATTTCAAACCGGTCAGACAGAAGAAGCGGAATCTAGGAGGCGAGAAGATGAGGGCTGCCTCCGAGGAGGTGGAACATCTTCGTGACACCGGCTTTATCCGAGAAGTCTGGTACCCGGAGTGGCTATCGAACGTCGTGATGGTTAAGAAGCCCAACGGGAAGTGGCGAATGTGTGTGGACTTTAGCGACCTCAACGAAGCTTGCCCCAAGGACAGCTACCCATTGCCTCGCATCGACCAACTCGTGGACAATGCCTCTGGGTATGAAATGCTCAGCTTTATGGACGCCTACTCCGGGTACAATCAAGTCTAGATGGACCCTCGGGATGTAGAGATGATGGCCTTTACGACGGATAAGGGGACCTTCTGCTACAAGAATATGCCTTTTGGCTTGAAGAACGCAGGGGCCACCTACCAGAGAATGGTCAACAAGGTGTTTGACTCCCAGATAGGGAGGAACCTGGAGGTCTACGTTGACGACATGTTGGTCAAGTCAAAGGAACCAGGAGATCATATCGCCGATCTCAGGGAAACCTTTGAGCGGTTGCGAAAACACAACATCCGGCTCAATCCCATGAAGTGCACATTCGGGGTGAGATCCGGCAAGTTCTTAGGGTTCATGATCACCAATCATGGCATTGAGGCTAACCCTGACAAGATCGAGGCGCTGATCAACATGCGGGAGCCGACGACAATTAAAGAGCTGCAGAGGTTGAATGGAAGCATCGCCGCTCTGGGGCGATTTCTATCCAAATCGGAGGAGAAGTCCCTTCCATTCTTCAAGACCCTGAGGAAAGCAATCGCTGAGCCTGTCGACAAAAGGAAGACGATACCATGGGACGAGGATTGCTCCCGGGCATTTGCTGAACTCAAGGAATGCCTCCGCAGTCCGTCGCTCCTCTCCAAACTGCGAGAAGGAGAGTCGTTGAACATCTACCTAGCCTGCACGGGAGAAGCAGTGAGCTCGGTGCTGGTCAGAGAGGACAGCGGAGTACAGAAGCCGGTATATTATACCAGTCAAGTCCTGAAAGACATGGAGGGGCGGTACACGCCTATGGAGAAGTTGGCATACACCCTCATTCTCTCGGCCCGCCGACTCCGATCTTACTTCCAAGCCCACACTATATTGGTCCTTACTGATTCCCAGCTGTAACAAAACCTCAAGAGGTTCGATCGGATAGGAAGAATGCTGAATTGGGGAGTGGAACTGAGCAAGTTCGACCTTCGATTCAAGCCGTGCAGGGCCATTAAAGGGCAGGCCCTGGCAGACTTCATCGCCGAATGTACCATCGAAGGGAGGAACCCCTCTGGGGGAGAGGGCTCGGCTACGGTAACTACCCAACCCTTATCCTTCCTTTCGACTGATGTTGTTCTTACTAGCCATCCAGGAGACCAGGACACATGGATAATCCATGTAGACGGTTCGGCAACCCGGTCGGGAAGCGGGGCCGGGATCACAATACGGTCTCCTGAGGGAAGCGTTGTCGAGTACGCGCTTCGGTTCGAGTTCCCGGCCACCAATAATGTGGCCGAGTACGAGGCCGCGATAAACGGCTTGAGGCTGGCCAGGGAACTCGGGGCCGAGTCCGTGCGGCTCCTCAGCAACTCAAAGCTCGTCATCAACCAGTTGCATGGGAATTACGAGGCGTGCGAGGAGGCGATGCAGAGCTACCTTGCCACGGCCAAGACCCTGCTGTCCAAATTCAAGAAGGTCGAGACCCTTCACCTCCCCCGGTCGGAGAACGCCCGCACAGATGCTCTGTCCAAATTGGCTTCCTCCTCAACCAAGGAGTTGGGCCGCACCATTTATGTGGAGAATCTCCGATTCCCTAGCACGGAGGAGAAGGAGGTGATGGCGATCGACAGGGACCCCACCTGGATGGATCCGATCGTTCGGTACCTCTCCCACGGGGAAGTGCCGACGAACTCGGACGAACGTCGAACCTTGGAGAGGAAGGCACTCCGGTACGTGATCCATGAAGGGGTACTTTACAAAAGGCACTGGACAAAGACGTACATCCTTCCCTACCTTAAGTGCCTCGGACCTCAAGAGGCTGACTACATCCTCCAGGAGGTGCACGAGGGGATTTGCCGAAATCACCACTGAGGCAAGACGATCGCCCAGAAAATCCTGAGACAAGGATATTACTGGCCAACCTTGGTCCACGATGCAACGGAATATGTCCAAAGGTGTCAAGAATGCCAGAGGTTTGCCAAACTCAGCTCAACCCCCCGTCGGAACTCGTCCCGATTGTCAGTCCCGTACCTTTCACGAAGTGGGGACTCGACATCCTCGGACCGTTTACTTCGGGTCGAGGGCAGAGGAAATACCTAATCGTGGCGGTGAACTAATTCACCAAGTGGATTGAGGCCGAACCCCTTGCGTCCATCACTTGGAAGAAGGCGAAGAGTTTCGTATGGAACTCCATCATCTCCAGGTTTGGAATTCCCCGTGCCATCGTCACGGACAATGGAAAGCAATTCGACTTTGCTGGGTTCAAAGACTTCTGTACAGAATGGAAGATCAAACTCCTCTTCGCCTCGATGGCACACCCTCAGACCAATGAGATGGCAGAGGCCGCCAACAAGTGCATCATAGAGCCCCTCCGCAAGAAAGTAGAGGACGCTGAGGGAAGTTGGCCGAAGGAACTCCCAGGGATACTCTGGTCATACAGAACGACCCACAAGCAGGCCACGGGCAAGACCCTGTTCATGCTCACGTATGGCACCGAGGCGGTGGTGCCTGTCGAGGTAGGCGAGGAATCCTTCCGCATAAAGCACTTCGACGAGGATAGGAACTCGGAGGGCCTGGAGCTCGGCTTAGAGCTCCTAGGAGAGCGAAGGGAGCAGGCCTTGGCCACCATCATCCACCAGAAGCAGAAGGTTGCTCGCTACTATAATTCCCGGGTTAAGGGGAGGAGCTTTTGACCGGGGGATCTGGTCCTCAGAAAAGCGGCCTTCAGCCCGAAGATCACTCGCAAAGGGAAGCTGGCAGCTAAGTGGGAAGGTCCCTACAAGGTCATCGAAGTCCTCGGACCCGCGACCTCGACTAGCCAATTCGGAGGGGAAGAACCTCACCCATACCTAGAACGCTGAGCACCTGCGCAAATATTACCAATGAGATCACCCATAAATGTATCTCTCGTCTTCCATCTACCCGAATAAATTCGTTTGAGCATATCCATCTTCATATTTCATGACCATGAGAGGCTCTCTCGGAGGTGAGGGAGACCTCGCTGGATGAACGCCTGAGCGGAGGATCACGAGACTAGAGGATAGACACCCTAGCGGGTTGACCCCCCAACCAGCCGACAGATTGAGGGTGCCCCCCCGTGGTCGGCCAGTGGGATGAACCGATCGTAAGGCTGGGGGCAACTCCCCCAGTAGGTCGGTCCGTCGATCCACCGTCAGACTGGGAGTAGCCCTCCCAGCAAGAGGAACGACACCAACTGACCGTAAGGCTGGGGCAACTCCCCCAGCGGGTCGGTCCGTCAATCCACTGTCAGACTGGGAGTAGCCCTCCCAGCAAGAGGAACGACACCAACCGACCGTAAGGCTGGGGGCAACTCCCCCAGTGGGTCGGTCCGTCGATCCACCGTTAGACTGGGAGTAGCCCTCCCAGCAAGAGGAACGACACCAACCGATCGTAAGGCTGGGGGCAACTCCCCAGCGGGTCGGTCCGTCGATCCACCGTCAGATTGGGAGTAGCCCTCCCAGCAAGAGGAACGACACCAACCGACTGTAAGGCTAGTGGCAACTCCCCTAGCAGGTCGGTCATGAGGCCGACCTCAGTGGTCAACCTCATTGGTCAGTCACGAAGCACGTGGTCGCACCCCTAGCTGACTGACCGATCAGACCGACTATAAGGCTGGGGCAACTCCCTCGGCATGTTGGAATGTCGATCAGACCGAGAGCCTGAGAGATAGCGTTCCCCGGCCAGACGGCCGATCGAACCCACTGGCGGAACGGGAGGCAACGCCCCTGGCAGATTAACCAACTCATCAACAACAAAACCCAAAAATGGGACACACCCCATGGAGGAAGATGAGCAGTCACAGGCAGATAAAGGAAACTTTATTTCTAAGTAGAATGAGGGGAGGGTGCGATACACAATAGCCGAGCACTGATTTCGAAAGAAAAGCGACAAGGCTAAGAGGATAAACTCTCATTCACTCATCTCCACCTGAAACCCCCTCAGGACAGCTGGCAGGCTGCACACGAGGTCCGTCCCGTGTCCCTGCCTCGTCGTCGGAATACACACGGAGCTCCTCAAGATTGATCCCCGAGAGTGGAAACCTCCTCTGGATCTCAGATTGACAGCGGGCGAACCCCTTCTCATATGCTTCGGCCATAGCCGTGGCTACGAAAGACAGGGCATACTCTCCCACAGCGTTCTGGGCAATCTGAGCGGGGTTCACCGCCTCCAGCTCTCGGATCCGATCCTTGAAAATGATGATCTGGCACTGGTGCTCTGCCCGCTCCACCTCGATCTCTCTGGATCTCGTATTGAGTTGGACTAGAAGAGCCTTCTCTCTCTCCTCTGCTGCATCCAGGAGGCTGGCGAGCTCCGGGGTATCAACCGCAACGACGGGGGCAGGGTCCACACCAGCGTCGGCAGCCACTTCGACGGTCTCCATGAGCTCGACAATCCGGTCCTTGGCCTTGGACTTCTCGACCAAAGCCAAGGCTTTCTCCCGATCCGACTTCTCCAAAGCAGAGGAGAGTTCAGCCACCCGAGTGTCCAGGGACTTGACGCGCGCCTCGGCCAGCTGGCCTGCCTCACCCTCGCCTCCCTCGGCCTCGGGATTCCACGCCTCATCAGCCTTGGCCTGAGAGAGAGCCGCGAATTGGAACCTTATCGAAAGACCTACCGAGGACAACTGCACCAAAAGACGAGGATAAGACGAAGACTGCCACTAAAAACGAAATATACGAGAGTGCCTCACCTGTTGACCAGCCTGGATCACAAAGGCGGCTAGGCGGTCGACTTTGACCCCATCCAACGTAGCTTGGTCCAGGGGAAGGCAACAGTTCTCAACCAGCCGCGCCGCCACCCCGCAGTCAGAAAAAACCGACTCCCTCGGCCCTACCGGGAACCGGGGGCGAAGAGGACCCTCCCCCGACTGAGGTGAAGCAACGGGAACCGAGCGGAATGTGCCCAGGTACCGCTCGTAAACCTGAGAGAGAGGGCTTTGCTGCGGAGACGAGGGCCCGGCCCATGGCCAAACGGCCTCAACTGAGGAGGACGAGGCCCGACTCTCAGACGTTGGAACGCCGACCTCCTCGACTTGAGCACGAGCTTTCTTTGGGGCGCCCAGCAAGGGGGAGGATGGAGCTTGCCCACTCGCTCTCTTGGAACCGGCGTCAGAAGGCCCGGCCCGCTGTTTCTTTCGGACCTCCAGTACGTGATCCCTCCTCCGCAGAGCAGAATCCAGGACCTTGACCAGGGGAGGGGTCGGAGAGGAACTAGGGGCAAACCCACCTGTACAGAGGGGCAGAATAAAGGGTCAGAACTGGCTGAAGTAGCCCCAAACATTAGCTCCTTCGAGCGACAGATGTCAGCAAGACTCACCGATGGGCCACGTGGTCTTTCGCAAGTGAAGATCGTCGAAGAGAACGTCGATCTTCCGATCCCTTGCGGGGACCGCTAACAGGGTCTTCACCGCCTCAAGCTCAGCGTCGGTTGGATCACCCAATTCGAGAACCAGCGTGCCGGTGGCGCTCCAATGGGTCAGGAAATCTACGTTCGACGGGAAGACGACGAAGACGTATTCCCCCTTCCAGAGCTTCAAGGAGCTCGGCAGCCCCAATACCAGGTTCATCTTTGGCCGAGCACTGATATAAATCCAAGCCCACGACTGGTGATGGCTCAGACGGTAGAATTGGGCGAAGAGTGGGAGGGAGGGGACCACCCCCTTCAGCCCACAGAGAACGACAAACCCGACGATGAGCCCGATGGCGTTGGGGCAGAATTGGAATAAAGCCACTCTATGAGCTCGCAGAAACTCGGCGACGAAGGGGTGGAGAGGGAACCGAAGCCCGAACCGAAAACACTTTTCGTATACCCCGACCTCCCGTGGACCGGGAAAGCAGATTCGCTCGTCGGGTTCAGGAGCCCGGGCAGAGTATGTGGGAAGAAGATAACCGGTGCGTATATCCCCGATGGAGGTGGCCCAAATGGACGAGGGCCGCCCTAGAACCTTGGGGGGCACCCCTGCAAGCACACCCCCCATGACGGCGAACCGCCAAGACGGACCAGCCAGCCAGCTGGGGATCAACGACACCCTCCTGCCGACCCGACCCAGTGGCAGAGGAGGACGACATGAAGTGGAGCTCGATCAGGATTCGGTTCGGCAAAATGAGAAAGGAAAGAATGGGGAGACAACGACGAGAAAAGCCAGACCCTAGCCCGATGGCCGACGGCTCCCCCTTAATACATCTTTTTCCCCCAAGACGACCTCTCGCGCGGCTGGATGAACGCACAGGGGCACGTGGCAGCATCCGGGAGCCGACAGTGCTTTGAAACCCGAACCTAGAGGGATTTGAACGGGCCGCCTCATGATGACCGCCATTTAATGAGCCGGACTCGACTGGTACGCCTATCAAAATCAGCAAAAGTCACATCGGCCGAGCCGAGCCGGCTGAAGCGGATCGACACGGATGATAGGGGCAATTGATACGACTATTTGGGAGAGGCCCAAGAAGCAAAGACACGAGGCCCGACCATGAACAGGAAGCCCACGAACAAGATTGGGCCCGCTTGACGAGGCCCACGGATAAAACTCGAAGCCCGTCTAGTCCGCCCCCGGGGATCCACGATCAGCTCGTGCTCCTTGGAAATAGCCGTTCCCTTGAATCTACAGCCCCTTAATGTCCATTAAGAGGCCCGTTAATAAATTCCCCCCCCACGATACACGTCAGGGCGGAGAAGGAGGCGGATCGCGGGGGCATGAAAGGAGGCGGACGGGGAACATGGATCGGGGGCAGAAACAAAATTCTGTTTCTTTATCTACTACTGAAGCGGAATATATTGCCGCCGGTTTAGCATGTGCATAGATTTTATGGATGAAACAAACAATACTAGATTATGGCATTAAAAGTAACACATGTCCAATCATGTGTGATAACACTAGTGATATAAATTTGTCAAAAAATCCGGTACATCATGCACGTACTAAGCACATAGATATAAGTCATCATTTCTTGGATGATCATGTCCTAAAAGGTGATATTATTCTTAAGTATATAGATACTAAGAATCAAATTGCCGATATAGTAAATAAGCCTCTTAAAGAAGAGACTTTTCTAAAACTTAGAAGAGAACTTGGTATAGTTAGTGAATCGAAATTTTAAATATATATTATAGTTACATTTTATGTTAATATCAATATAGAATTTTTCTGGAATTTTCAGAATTATTTTATATTTTTATTAGTCGACTAGCAGATAGCTCTGGTCGACCATGCCGCTAGATATTCGTATGTATCAGTTATATATATATTCTTTTATTTTTATATTTTTATAATAAAATATCCAATCTGATCGGTCAAGACACTTTTTAAGCCCACTAGAAACAAAAAGAATCACTTTTTGTTTTTCCCTCCAATTTTCAAAGCTCTTTGGAAAGCCAACTTGTCAAGTACACATCTCCTTGGAAAGGGGCTTTGTTAAGTCAAACTCAAGTACAACCTACTCCTAGGCTTAGGACAACAATCAGGTCCTTTGTCCTCTCTTGTTTGATCGGCTATTTATTAAAAAAATCTATTTTTTATCTTCCTCCTCTCAAAAATATTCTGCGCATCGATTAGTCGACTAGATATTTCGACTAGTCGACCAGAAAATTACAGTTTTCTGCAAAACTGCGATTTCGACCGTTTTCTTCCACCGTTTTCTATACCAATCGGTTCTTCAACATCTAGAATAGTTAAGGGCAGTTTCCATTGATTTTCTTTCAGTTTTTGATGATTCAAAATTTCCCTCCTCAAATCCTTATTTAAACTCCATGGATCTTCATTTCTTCTTGAGAAAAACCAAATCTCAATATTCTGAATAACCTCTCCATTTCAGAGAAAGAGACTACGACTTCCTTATAGATACTCTTCATTCTTCTCTAATGTTTCCCTTTTCAAATCCTCGTTCTTCTCATAGATTTACTCCGGCCGAAGAAGCCCACACAAAATATGCCTCCATGGAATTTACCCCATTTATCCCGTACAATCAATCGAGTTTAGTAATCCGAAAATTCAGACCTTCAATTTACATCATCTTCTATATACCGTTTCTCTCTTCCACCTTTGGTGTGAAGAAATTCCATATTATCCTCTTCTTGTAAAACAATTTTACTCTAATATGGTTGTTTATCAAGATAGCAGAAACATCTATTTCGACACCAAAGTTCAAGGTGTAGAAATGCACCTCACTTTTGGAACTCTTGTCGAATGTCTTGGTCTCCTTCGATCAAATGATTAAACTCTCGGATTTTCCATGGATCATCAACCCACTCTTGATTTACTTAGTCCCAATTTTCATCATTCCGGCATGATCACCATGAACTTACATCCAACTCCTCATCTTCTCCTCAAGATCATAACTTACAACCTTCTTCCAAACGTTGGGTCTTTCAATTCCATTGATGAAACTCGCCTTCGCATTCTCTATGCCATCATGCATGGCATAAAAGTTGATTGGTCCGTCTCTCTTATGTTAGCCTTAGTGAAACCCGTTTCAAACTACATCTTCCTACCTTGCACGATCACTCGTATTCTTCAACATTTTGAAGTTCCTCTTGATGATGAAGTTGCTGTTTATAATCCACTTTGCTTTGATCACTCCATCTTGAGTCGCATTGACCTTCATCCAATTCCACATGTTGAAGAAGAGCACCCGATCGATTCACACCTTCGTCGTTGCACAATTCCCATGTCCCCAAATGTTCGCTCTCATTCATCTTGGTTCTCCCTCCAAGAACAAATTGATCATCTTCACGATGATATGCATATCGGTTTTGCGGGAGTTCAAGAACATTTGCATGGTTTTGAGACTAGTATTGCACAAGTTTTGAATGACATGCATGCAAGCTTTAACAGCATCCAAGGGACTCAAGCCCATATTATAAGTCTCATTGCACAATTGACACCATATTCTCCATCAATCTCTCACCGACCACCTAGGCCTCCTCCACCGTTTTGAGCGAATTCAAAAAAATTTCACTTATTAGTCGACTAGGACTATCAGTTAGTCGACTAATCGTCGTTATCCACATTTCAATTGTCTAGTTTGGTTGTTGTTTTTCAGTGGTTATGTTTGGTAATTGTTGTTAAGTTGTTGTTGTGTATCCCAGTCTGTATGTACTAGGCTAGTATGATTTAGGTTGCTTTTGGTTGTTATTTGTTGCCTTATCCATACTCATTATCTTATGTATGAACTTATCTATGTACTACTTCTGTTATATTAATGAAGTTCAGTGTGTTTGGTTTATATTCTTCCATGTGTTCAGAATTCTGCACTGATTAGTCGACCAGAACATTTCAGTAGTCGACCAATTCCCTAATTTGCTAAAATTTGCTGCATTTCTTACCATTTTTGATAATTTCAAAGGGAGAGAAAAATACGAGAGAAAAATATGAAATGCAATGTATAAACAATTATTAAATACGCACACATTATTAAATATGCCCACATATACATGTTTATCACATATACAATTTTTCACTACAAGACAATTTTATTATGATATATGCATTTGCTAAATTGATATTACATTGTTACACAATCATTCACATTTGGCAAATAGATTGTTCATTCTATTAGGCATATATTTAGGGGGAGCTTTATAATAAAAATATTTTTTTACATATACCACATATATTTCATATTATCTTAAGATATATTGTAATCATAAAAAAAGGGGGAGAATGTTGAAAACATAAAGTTTTCTTCCCATAAAGTTTTTGATGATACAATCATTATATATATATATGTGTATACTAACTCTTTGGATGCAGATTATCAAGCTCAAACTCTCATATGACAATCATCAAAGTTACATTGCAAAAAAAAAAGCATCAAAATGCACGATGAAGCTCAAACAATGAATTCTTATATCTTGAGAAAGATGATGTAATTTTATCTTTTATTCTTGTAAAACTTTAGATTGTTAAAGCCTTGATAATATTCTATCTTAGTTCTTTAGGATTCGGCCTCAAAATCCAAACTTCAGAAAATTAGCAGACCAGCACTTTTCCCTAGTCGACTAATACAATTTTTCTTATTTTATTAAGAAAAAATACTTTTTGGTTAAAATATATTTTCCAATCAAAAAGATCAATTTCTGAAAAACTTCTCAAAATTTTGTTCATAGTCGACTAATAGGTTTTCCTGGTCTACCAGACAGTTATACTGTTAGTTATTATAACTGATTTCTATTAAATAATTTTCTAATTATTTAATGCACTACAACAAAACTAATCATTTACAACTTTCATGGGACAACGTTTCTATTTTGGTAGTTGTAATAAATGTTTACTACAACTTTTTTCTCTGAAATTTGTAAAAAATGTTTATCACAACTTTTTTCCTGGATAGTTGTAAAAAATGGTTATTACAACTTTTTTCGTGAATAGTTGTAAATGTTAATTTTGATACCACAACTTTTTTCTCTGAAAGTTGTAAAAAATGTTTATTGTAACTTTTTTCGTGGATAGTTGTAAAAAATGGATATTACAACTTTTTTCCGTGAATTGTTGTAAATGTTAATTTTGACACCACAACTTTTTTCTTTGAAAGTTATAAAAAATATTTATTACTACTTTTTTTTCGTGAATAGTTGTAAAAAATGGTTATTACAATTTTTTTTCAGTGAATAGTTATAAATGTTAATACTAACATTCAATATTTAGGAGTTTGTATCTCAAGAATAGTTCCATATATAGGAAACCCTAGTCACCTTGTACATAGCATTCACGGTCGCAAATTACTTGTCACCCAGTAACGCAACCAGATAACTCCATTGGATGATGGGTAAATTAAGATGCAAAAAGGAAAAGTCAAAAGGCAAGTAAATTGATGCCAACTCATTTTTGTAATTGTATTACAATATTTTAAGTATACAAATTTGACAAAAATTAAAGAAAGAAATAAATAAACTAAACCGACCGAGCCTATTCTTACCCTATGCCTAGATCTAACACAAAAACCAATCGACCGAGCAGCTCAAAACGAGCTCAAACACCAACCTTCTTCACATCCCGAACCCCAACCACAAGAGGTTACAACCCATACTGAACATACACCCCCACCCCTCTTCCCTTCGTATCGGGCGTCAATACTAAAACCACCGTAAAGCATCAGTCACTAGAAAGCGAAAACAGACGGCCAGATATCGCCGTCTTGCTGCAAATTTTAGAATCTGCATTCTCGGGCTAAACCAAAAGGTCAGGGTCCAGTAGAACTTACCAAAGGACGTGTTGAATGGGGTTACACACGTGTTGAACGCGATTCCTCTCGTTCTACCCTCTCGCCCTAGTTCGCGATCTCCTCTCCCCCAAGCCATAGCTTGTGATCTCATCTCCCCCAAGCCCCAAGCCCTAGCTCGTGATCTCCTCTCACCTATTCCCGATATCATCTTCACTCTTCTCAATCGAACACTGATCACTCCATATTTTACACCTTTTTTCTGTATGTTTGCATGCCGTTTTGATCGCCCATATCGCGTTTTTCACGATTATTCGACAATATTGCGATGCTTTTCACTATTTCTTGTTTTTGTCGTATTTCAGGAAATATGGAGCGATGCGGAGTGATTTTGAGATCAAGTGGGTCGCAAGCGCTAAGGAGTGTCATCCACGGCTCATTTGAGGGCCATTCAGCGATGGAAGATGGGTGGAAGAAGAAGGAACTTCGTGAGAGCGACGAGGAGGAGAAACGGAGAAGATTGGGCATTTACAGCATGCCACTCGGCCGAGTGGAGCACTCACTCAGCCGAACAAGAAACCCCACTCGGCCGACCAGAACGGGTACGTACACAGAGCTAATTTCAGCGTATACTCGGTCGAACGAAGAAATCCCACTTGGCCGAATGTGAAATCTCACTCGCCCGAGTGGTACAGGGAAATTGTCCAGAGAAAGGCTGAAGTTACTGGAATTTTTAGAGATCCTTTGTAGACCTACTCGGCCGAGTAGAGAAGCCCACTCGACCGAGTGACGCCGATGACACACACGCCCAGATTTTCAGACAACCTTCCACTCTTTTGAAATCTGCTATCATTCTGGAAGTCAAAGTATTTTTCTCATATTTTTTATGGATAATAGACTTCATGAAGGTTCCAACGCCGCCAAGAACACATCAATCGGAGGTCGGATGAAATCTGGGGAATTTCTGTAAGTCGATGCTACAGTGCTGGAATTCTCATGTCAGTGTCACTCGACCGAGTGACATCTCCACTCGGCCGAGTGAGATTCCCACACGGTCGAGTGACCAGTTTTTGCCAGTTTTTGACAGAGTGCGGTTTTCTGGAAATTCTGCAGGAATTCCCACTCGGCCGAGTGAGCTTTCCACTCGGCCGAGTCGCGACTGGCGCAGAATTTAAGTTACGCGCAGATTCAGTTTTGGGCGCGGGTTTCAGGGGGTTTTGGGCAGTTTTGCTAGGGTTTTTTGGGGGCTATTTAAGAGGGTTGTAGCCGTCATTAGAGAGGGTTCCCATGATGTTTTATTAGTGATTCTTTTAGAGGTTAGGCCATGCCTTATGCCCCCTCTTGGATCTAAAAGCTTGTATTTGGATTGAAGATCTTCATCAAAGCTAAGTATTTTGTTCTTGTTATTTGAATCTTTGTTTTTTCTATCTTTTTGTATGCAAGCAATGATTTTTATTGATTCTCATATCGTTATTGCTATGCTTGAGTAGATTTGTTGTTCTAGGGCATGGGGATGAACCCTATGGATCTAATTTCAGATTTGTGATGAATGAATTTCTAAATTGCTAGAATTGCTAGGAGGTTAGGTTGTGATCGATTTATTATGGATAGCTAGGGGTTTCCATCGATTGGGGTTTACAAGAGATTGGATTCTAATCGATGGGAAGGCCTAGATATTAGATTTAGGTTTATAATCGAGATTCTCTAGACTTGGTTAGCAAGAGATTGGACCAAAGCTAGGATTTTTATCATAAATCTATACCCATATTCATTTGCAAGAGATTGGACGAATACGAACTATCACAACCTAGATCGTAACTCGAGTTTGCACGAGAGTGGGCTCGAGGGGCGATTGAACGATGATGTCGATCCTAATGCTATTGGCTTAGGCTAGGGTTTGCAAGAGATTGGTCCATATCCTAGGTTGCTATAGACCGACAATAGCGCGAGAGCGTGAGCTTGGTTCTCTATTCAGTTACGACTAGTTCACCTCGACACAAGTCTTGCAATATTGAGATTCACAATTTACAAGGATGAATGACGATCTGTAGTGGGGATTCGCTAGCTCTAGACACTTTTATTATATTGTATTTGAATCGATACCTTATCCGACTTATTTATCACCGACACCGACATCCACCACCATTGTCATTACATCATACCATAACCATCTCCACCAATAATACATTCGTAGTCAAACCAACCTAGGATAGATTGGAACCAACACCACCTCCTCGTGTTCGATACCCGCTCGCCACTTGACCGTGCACTTGCGGTAAAACTACAATCGTTCTCCGGGTGTGTATCCAGGGCCGATCAAGTTTTTGGCGCCGTTGCCGGGGAGGTGTTTCCCGTTGGGTGCCAATTTTTCACAATTGGGTTGATTAGACTACGAAGAAAAAAATAACAAAAAGAAATTTTCACCCTCGCCACCATTATTATCACTTCTATATTCTCTTGTGCCACTAATATTTTTCTTCAGGTATTTGTCTTTGTTGATCAGGTTATCCAGAAAGTGCAATGATGAGTACAGACTCTGACCTGCAACACGATGAAACTTTTGCATCCATACTGGAGGAACTCGTGGATGAAGTTCAGACCACGGGACCTATTGCCATTAATATAGAGGACCACATTGAACAACTATTTGCCACCTGCATCATTGATCAACTCTCCCCAGAAGGAACAATCAAAGGCAGCATTAGGGTCGATATTAGAAATGATAAGCTGTATTTGGAAGTTGACGGAGTCCCTCAGCCGCCAATAAATGAAGTCATCGAAACATGCACCGAAAAGATCAACACTCGAGAAGAGCTACCTTGGGATACCCACGTTCAGGGAAGTATATTTGATGAATCCTTTTGTGACACCAGTTTATACACTGAATTATCCTTTGATGGCAGGTGCGAACAAGAGGAGAGCAGTAGTTCAATTGATTCGGGAGCAGAGTTACCTGAGCAGCTGAGAAAGGATACCACGGAGATAGCTATCACAACGCAAGAGGATATTGAAATATTTCCAGGGAAGTATCGTCCACCACTATTTATTTCATATATTTCTATAGACGATCCTCTTTGGAATACTTTTTTTATGAGGGTGAAATTTTTGCAGCGAACTGATGCATCCTATTCTCTACAGGGTACAGGTGGAGTCCTTGTGGGAATGCTGGAGGATGCATTGCTGGAGTTCGTTGGTGTTCATGGACACATGTGCCTGGCGGAGCCACGGGAGGAGCAGTTGGAGCAGTTGCATGTACCGACAAAGATACTGGATCCGCCTTTTGCTATAGGTGATATCAATCCAGTAGTGTAGAAATTTTTATGCTTTCAATAAACACGAATCCTCTCGACAGCGAGAGGACCGTATAGATTTGATTGAATAAATAGCACCTCATATGACGGCAACAAAAATTTTTTACACTCCAAACCCATTATATATATT
This sequence comes from Scilla litardierei, assembly GCA_030789695.1. Classification (NCBI taxonomy): domain Eukaryota; kingdom Viridiplantae; phylum Streptophyta; class Magnoliopsida; order Asparagales; family Asparagaceae; genus Scilla; species Scilla litardierei. Next base: position 26,428 of record JAULAV010006475.1, on the reverse strand, counting down.
AATTGCCCTCTTTATATTTTGATGTGTCACATCCTTTTTGCTCACCACCCATCGCGTATTTCTTTCAAGTGAATACTCACATTCTTATTCGTTTGACTCAATCTCGCTTAGCAAAGCCATGACATTTTTGATCGAGTCATTTGAATAGGATTGTTTGGTATAAGCTTGGGGGAAAGCGCTCTTATGCATCATTGCATGTGCATGTAGTTGTATTAGGATTTCATGTCATTCATTTCATCATTTTTCATTCACATCCCTCATATTTATCGTTGTTCCTCATATTTTTCCTTTTATGATCACATTGAGGACAATGTGAAGTTTAAGCTTGGGGGAATGCATTTACATGCCATCTAGTTGCACTTTTACTTTATTTTTAGGGTTTTTTTATAATTTTTCAAAAATTTGGCATCATCTTTTTGATTTTTCCATCTTATATTCCTTTTATGTGTGTTTATGCATCATGTTGTGTGCTTGTTTTTCTTTTCTTTCCTCTCTTTTATTTTCTATTTCTTTATTTTCTTTTCCTCCTTTTGCTAGATACGTTCCTTATGATGATATCTCTTATTGCTTTAGCAACCATCACGATGCTTATTATTACATGCCATGCTACTTAGAGTATTCCATAGTCTTGCTATTCACATGTGCTTGCAAATTTATTTCTCTTGATGATTCCTCTATATGAATGCATGATATTAATTGAAGCTGAATGTATGGATTAGTGTTTAGTATGCTTTTGTTGGAAGTGCACCAAGATTCACGCATCAATTGTATAACGGAAGCATCTGCTCTATTGTCTTATTCACCTTCTGTTGCATGCCTGATATTATTGTACTCTTACTGCTTGACTTCACTATTTATTGAAATGATTGAGAATATCCATGCTTACATATGAGTTTTAGTTGAAGTATTATTTTATTGAACCGTTCGTGCACATCTTAGAGTGAACCGAGTGTTACATTATTTCTTTCTCCACATATATCTTTTTATTCTCTACATGTCACTTGAGTTCACCTCCTAAAGCTACTTATATCGCATCTATTTCCCAAAAATCCCTACAATAGCAAAAGTTAGCGCCAAAAAGTCCAAAAAGCCAAAAAGGAGCCAAAATCCAAAAATACAAATCATATAGCTCCTACAAAATCCAAAAAGAAAAATGAGAAACAAAAAGTTCAAAAAGAATAAGAAAGATATTTCTCTATCTCATTATTGGAGCCTCAAAATACTTGGGAAACCCAAGGCAAAAATCCCATTTTCCACTATCATATTCCTTTAGATGCGATGCCTCAAGCTAAGCTTGGGGGTGGGGGTGAATTCATTTGACCATATGAGTGAGTACGACATTAGAGTGGAGAAGTGCACGAATGTGGAAGTTTGATAATGCTGAAACTTAGCAAAATACCTTAGTTATGGAGATTTCTTATGAATCGATATAAATATGTGAATGCCATGATTTATTCCATTCTCCATTGCATGTTTGGCGAGATTCTTATATGCGTCTGTTATAACTTTTGATTGAAAAGTGCATTGTCAACATTTGTATATTAAGTTCTATGAAATGCATGATGTGGATATGAATTGATTGTATGAATTTAGAGAATCCCTTCCTTTGTTCTTAAAAGCTTGCAAGTACCATGTTTAAATAATATTTGAAATCCTTATAGCATGTGATTCGTATTTTCCAAGTTATCGTGATGTGTAGCTTATGTCTTGAGATCTGAGAGAATAATCTAGCGACCCCTTCCACCTCGTGTTCTTTCTTTTTCATTTCATTTTCTTTATTTTCATCTCCCGAGTTCGTCTCTCTACTCATCTTCCTCGAGGACGAGTAAGAGGCAAGCTTGGGGGATTTTGATCACTCCATATTTTACACCTTTTTTCTGCATGTTTGCATACCGTTTTGATCGCCCATATCGCGTTTTTCACGATTATTTGACAATATTGCGATGCTTTTCACTATTTCTTGTTTTTGTCGTATTTCAGGAAATATGGAGCGATGCGGAGTGATTTTGAGATCAAGTGGGTCGCAAGCGCTAAGGAGTGTCATCCACGGCTCATTTGAGGGCCATTCAGCGATGGAAGATGGGTGGAAGAAGAAGGAACTTCGTGAGAGCGACGAGGAGGAGAAACGGAGAAGATTGGGCATTTCCATGCCACTCGGCCGAGTGGAGCACTCACTCGGCCGAACAAGAAACCCCACTCGGCCGACCAGAACGGATACGCACATAGAGCTAATTTCAGCGTATACTCGGCCGAACGAAGAAATCCCACTTGGCCGAATGTGAAATCTCACTCGCCCGAGTGGTACATGAAAATTGTCCAGAGAAAGGCTCAAGTTACTGGAATTTTTAGAGATCCTTTGGAGACCTACTCGACCGAGTAGAGAAGCCCACTCGACCGAGTAACGCCGATGACACACACGCCCAGATTTTCAGACAACCTTCCACTCTTTTGAAATTTTCTATCATTCCGGATGTAAAATTATTTTTCTCATATTTTTTATGGATAATAGACTTCATGACGTTTCCAACGCCACCAAGAATGCGTCAATCGGAGGTCGGATGAAATCTGGGGAATTTCTGCAAGTCGATGCTGCAGTGCTGGAATTCGCATGTTAGTGTCCATCGACCGATTGACATCTCCACTCGGCCGAGTGAGATTCCCACTCGGCCGAGTGACCAGTTTTTGCCAGTTTTTGACAGAGTGTGGTTTTCTGGAAATTCTGCAGGAATTCCCACTCGGCCGAGTGAGCTTTCCACTCGGCCGAGTCGCGACTGGTGCAGAATTTAAGTTACGCGCAGATTCAGTTTTGGGCGCGGGTTTCAGGGGGTTTTGGGCAGTTTTGCTAGGGTTTTTGGGGGCTATTTAAGAGGGTTGTAGCCGTCATTAGAGAGGGTTCCCATGATGTTTTATTCGTGATTCTTTTAGAGGTTAGGCCATGCCCTATGCCCCCTCTTGGATCTAAAAGCCTGTATTTGGATTGAAGATCTTCATCAAAGATAAGTATTTTGTTCTTGTTATTTGAATTTTTGTTTTTTCTATCTTTTTGTATGCAAGCAATGATTTTTATTGATTCTCATATCGTTATTGCTATGCTTGAGTAGATTTGTTGTTCTAGGGCATGGGGATGAACCCTATGGATCTAATTTCAGATTTGTGATGAATGAATTTCTAAATTACTAGAATTGCTAGGAGGTTAGGTTGTGATCGATTTATTATGGATAGCTAGGGGTTTCCATCGATTGGGGTTTGCAAGAGATTGGATTCTAATCGATGGGAAGGCCTAGATATTTGATTTAGGTTTATAATCGAGATTCTCTAGACTTGGTTAGCAAGAGATTGGACCAAAGCTAGGATTTTTATTATAAATCTATACCCATATTCATTTGCAAGAGATTGGACGAATACGAACTATCACAACCTAGATCGTAACTCGAGTTTTCACGAGAGTGGGCTCGAGGGGCGATTGAACGATGATGTCGATCCTAATGCTAGTGGCTTAGGCTAGGGTTTGCAAGAGATTGGTCCCTATCCTAGGTTGCTATAGACCGACAATAGCGCGAGAGCGTGAGCTTGGTTCTCTATTCAGTTACGACTAGTTCATCTCGACACAAGTCTTGCAATATTGAGATTCACAATTTACAAGGATGAATGACGATCCGTAGTGGGGATTCGCTAGCTCTAGACACTTTTATTATATTGTATTTGAACCGATATTTAACCAACACCTCTATCGCCGACACCGACATCCACCACCATTGTCATTACATCATACCATAACCATCTCCACCAATAATACATTCGTAGTCAAACCAACCTAGGATAGATTGGAACCAACACCACCTCCTCGTGTTCAATACCCGCTCGCCACTTGATCGTGCGCTTGCGGTAAAACTACAATCGTTCTCCGGGTGCGTATCCGGGGCCGATCAGAAACCCCTCTTCTCTTCGCGATATCATCTCCCCACTGGGAACAGTTGGAGCCCCATCCATTCTCTCTCCTGCTCAGCCCCATCGATCAAGAGTTTTGGGCGACCGCCCGGGGGCACCACTCATCCGAATATTCCCTCTTTGTGCGATCAATCGAGGGTTTTACGGTACCGACCGAGGGCACCCAGCATCCGAAACCTCGAAAATTTCATCATCTTCCCTCTTCGTGCGATCGATCAAAAGCCCTAATCGTTCCATCCTCAAAAGATGTGAGCTTCCCACGAAACCCTAGCTTAATCCTTTTCCCTAAAAGTCCGGCATTCAAAGTGCATGCCGTAAATATGCTTTTTTCAAATATTTTTTATTTTTGCAGTTTTCCATCTCTGTTCAGTTTAAAAGTTTCAGTTATAGTGTACGATTAACTCAGTTAAGTTCCGAAACTTATTTTCTTTTCTTTTTTGTTCTAAAATTTCAATCTTGGACATGCCGAAAGCTATCTACGTGTTGATGGTGTTCATTGATCCATCAAAATATTGATTTTTTCCAGTTATGCGATTTTGAGATCTAATGGGATAATTCATTGTGTAATTTTTTAAGGCTGTGAGCTGCATTCGGAGCGCAATAGAGGGTAGCACATCATTTGAAGATAAAGATGCAAATGGTATGTTTTGTTGAGTAGTTTCTGATAATCTGTTTGCAGATTTATTTTAATCATCCGATTATGAAAATAATTATCTGAGTTGAGAGCATGTGACTATAATAAATGGTGACTGGAATACCAGATTTCATCCACCAGAATTTTTTTCTCTATTTTATGGCTAGAACTCATTTTTGACCATAACCGCTAAAACTTACAAAACTTGTTACCAAGTGATGTAGGGACACGAGTTGGTCTTGGATATGTTAGAAAGGCCATTTGGCTGGTGGAAGGAGAGGGGCCTGGTGATTTTAATGCTAATTGGCTGGTAGAAAACTTGCATGCTTTGATATAGTTAACAAGAAGCAATCCTCAATATTTTCATTGACTTACATAGAGTCTATGAAGAATGGGAAAACAATAACTTTTTGCCTTGAAATTGTGAGATTATTCCAACATGGGGGCATGGACGATGCCACAGAGCTAGAGAGACACCATACTGGATTATGAATAGATTCAAAATACATTAATTATTCTCGTGTCATTTTCAAGTTTCTGATCTAGTGGGCCAATATGTGTTCCTTGTAGGCAATCCAAAATGAGGAAATAGGTGAGAAAAGTTAGCAGCAGTATACTGTTTGGTATAGCATCCATGAAGGAAGGCTAGATTTGTACAAATCTGATTACGTTATATTTTCCTGATGGTGTATCTAAAGACGCTGAATTGTTTCTCATTAACTAATGTTTTAAATTTTTATTTTACGTATGCGCTGATATTGCTACGATCTAACTTTTGTATTGCTTGTCCTTCTACATTAAGAAATAGTGCATAATTTCCTTCACATGTGGTTTACAATGCCATTATTTTTCCTTCTCCCTTCTCATTTTTGGGTTTCTTTCTTTTTTCTTGAATAAAGGTTAGGAGAAACACTCCTACTTTTATTTAGTATCCAATAAGATTGTAGTCACATGAGTCAATCGTTCTCTTTCACGGTTGAGAATGTGGCACGTTTTACTAGTTCATGAGTTCTCCAAATATTGGACTTTGTTGTTGATTTTGTTTCGATACGGTAGTTCCAAACATGATGAGTTTAAGCTTCCCATGCAGGATCTTGAACAAGCATTCCTATCACATGTGATAATTTTATGTGGCTAGTATCCACTTTAACAGTTGTGCCCTTAAGTTGGATTGGATGACTAACTGTATGAGCATAGCTTGCATGAGGTATCCTAAGATCCTTTTCTCTATGCCTTGAACTCAGACAGGCCATGGTTGGGATGTCAAGAGTGTTGATTGGTTCCCGACAAAGCCACTATTGGTTTTAGCTGCATCTTTTGTACGTCTGCTTGATTTCATTTATATTATTCCATAGGTTATCAGAATTCAATATTTTCTTTTGTTCCTGGCAGGTGGAAAGGACAACCTTATGAAACTCTGGGATGCAAAATCAGGTAAAGAGCTATGTTCATTATGAGTTCTGTTACATCACTTCCATATCTTGTTGCCTAGATTCTTCAATAGGTTACTGAACCATTTTATTGGCAGCCATGGTCACAAAAAATGGTTCTGTCTGTAAAATGGAATCAAAATGGCAACTGGGTTCTTACTGCTTCAAAGGATCAAATTATAAAGGTAGGCTGGCCATCTTTTGATATGTCAAATAAATGCAATCTTTAGTGATTCATTTTGTAGAAACTGGTGCTTATTGCAAATAATCCATATATAGCTGCTCATCCTATGTAATCATTCAAATATTCTAGCAAAAAAACTCTTGTTTGGTGTTAAGGTGCGGTAAATTTTCTTGGTTACTAAAGAAGATATGTAATCTATTCCTATCCAACCTGCTGACACACACACAAAATCTGAAGTAATACATCAATTAAATTTCCCACATTGCTGCTGTCTATGAAACTTCATTTTGATAGTAGTTTCTGAGATCTCCAAAAATAAAAGTATGATGGTGTTTGTGTGTATATAAACCCTAATTGGAAATAATCTCAACACAGTCCCACTTTGGAGAACTGGGTCGTCACACTCGGTCTGGAGCTTTCACAATTATTCTCCATCATGGACACCAACAGCACAAAAAATCACTACACAGTCCTGATAATGCGAATGAAGAGAAAAACAGAAAAACTTGTGACCTATTTCATATGATTAGAAACTGGGGTATATTTAGAAAAGAAGGATAATTATGAGTAAACATGAATGAATGACTACTCTGAATTCCTTGTCTTAGTGTATGTAACTAAAGAAGTAATTAATTGATGGATCTTTTCTGAGATGTATGGGTTACTTTCTTTTGTCTTTTCTGCAATTTGTTTCTGAATCAGGCACTAATATCTTGGGCCTTTATTGTCCATAGAAAGAGAAAACCTAGTTTGACTTTGATAGAATAAGAAATTTGAGGATGCATGCCTTTTTGTGATGGTTGTTCCGTCGTCATCCATCGAAGGTTTTTGAACCAGATAAAATTGTAATGGTGTAATCTGTACGTTCTGAATCAGTTCACAATTTTTTCATTGAAATTTGAAATTCGTAAAAAGTTGTCTTGAGTTTGTAATTCTATATGCTCGTAATGTTAGTTGTGTGAATTGTTCATGCTCATTTTATTATTGTTTTCAGCTATACGACATTAGATCGATGAAAGAGCTGGAATCATTTCGTGGACACCGGAAGGATGTGACTGGTTAGTAGAAGTTATTCTTATCTATTCTCTTTCTTTCATTCCCTTCGTAGTCCATAAGGTGATTTTTTCATTGATCTAGCTATATATTGGTGTAAAGACGTATTTATGAAAAGTTGAAAACCTGTAGCATCAACGATTGAATTATCTGAATATTGAAACATGTTTCTTTATTATCTTTTATAACGTATCTGTATGTTTTTGAACTTCAAGCATATGGTAACCCCTCCTTTTTTTTCATTCCTTGAAGGTGAAAAAACACAAAGCAAATTCTACCATTAGGATTTCCTACTGTTATATGGAGTAAATACTAAATGAAACCAACCTCTGTCTATTCATCGTTACTCGTGGAAACGGAACTGTTCAGAAATGCGGTTGTATGTTTGAGTTAGAATCTATTAGGAACCATATGTCAATGTTAGTGCAAAATTCTAGGTGATTTTTATAAAAGTAATTACGCTATGGCATTATTTGGGTTCAACTTCGTGACGATTTTCTAAATTAATGCTATTAGATAGCTACTGCCACGTAGTTGTGATAAATCAATATGAAGAATATATTTATCTGCAACATGCAATTTCTATAGAATTTACAGAATTTACACTTTTTATGCAGGAACTGATAGCCGATTGCCAGACTCCCTCAACAATCACTTGCATTTGGCCGTCACCATGCAACAACTGAAAGAGGAATGATTTCATAGCAGTAGAAGAAGTTTTCTGTTGATGTTAGCAGGTGTGTTACTCTCGATTGTTGAACTTTTGGCAAGTTTAAGAACAAATATTGTATCACCTTGTAATGGAGGAAGTTAATGTTCATCTTGTATTGGATCTTGTATTGGATGAAGTTAATGTTCAGGTGTAACTTTCTAGTTTATGAATAAAGGGTTAGACGTATTTGTCTATGCTATTATGTGTGTGTGTTCATCAGGATGTGTACAACTACTACTGGGAGATTTGGAACAGCATTAACCGCGTATTTTTTTTAATTTTGTACCTTTTTCGCATCGTTTCATAAAAGTTGTAATAAATGTTAGAAAACATTTAATAAAAGTTGTAATAGAGTTTTAAGCAACTATTTAAACCAGTTGTAATAGAAGTTTACACAACCTTTTATAAACGTTGTAATAGAAGTTTACATAACTTTTAAAGAAGGTTGTATTATTGCTTTACACAACCTTTTATAAACGTTGTAATAAAAGTTTACACAACGTTTATTAAAAGTTGTAATATCTCTTTACACAACTTTTTATAAACGTTGTAATAGAAGTTTACACAACGTTTAAAAAAAGTTGTAATATACATCTATTACAACGTTTGCTTACAACAGGCAGAAAAAGTGGTCTAATGAGCCGACCCTATTACAACTTCACATATTACAACGTTTGTTAAAAAGTTGTCTGACCCCTATTACAACCTTTTTTAGAAGTTGTCAATGACCATTTTTGTTGTAGTGATGGCAGTTATAACTAACCTCCAACGTTCATATTGTCAGTTACTAGCCGTTTTTGGTAGTTTATGGAAGTTTATATCTGTTCTCCTTCAAAGGACACTTCAACAGCCATTTTTGGTCTAGCAGACTAGTTAGTTGACTACTACTTTTGACTAGTCGACTAAATTTTGGAAAAACGGCTCAGAATTTTTTGAAAATTTAGGCAGTTGTCCAACGTTTGAAAACTAACTTTTTGGACTATAAATAGACGCCCAGACCTTTGCCTAAAACACACGAAAATTCTTTCACTTTCTCTTTTCTTAATCTTTCTCTCTTTCTAGAAAGTGTGTGATTTTCAGATTTCCATATGGGAATCTCTGCAGAAATTCTGCCCCTATAGGAAGTCCAATTTCCAAGAGTGTTCTACTACAATTCACATCTTGAAACTTGGAGATTCCATCACCAACCTTGCGATATAATTCCAATATTATCAAGGCTATAGGTGATATTGTTTCATACTCTTTCTTTATTTTATTGGTGAATCTCTTGTTAAAGAGATTGTACAAGTTTGCAACACAGGGAGTGTTGGCATCTTTGTATGTTGATTACTTGCTGGGGGCAAGTGTGTAACGACTGGTTTCCTTGTATCTGGATTTATTATAATATAATATATGTCTTGGTGGATTTTCTCCTCATATGTGGTTTTCGTCTCCGTAACTTTCATTTTCGATCGTTTCGTCGTGTTTTCTCATTTCTTCTTTAGGATCGTCCATTTCGGAGCAAGTCATTCGTGACGGGCTTCATAACGGTCGTATCTTACTATTAGATCAAGCCTAGGAGTCTTAGGAATCGATCCCGAAGCTCCGCGCTCCGTATCGGAACTTTTTGTGCTTATTAGCCGGTGTAAGAAGGGGCACCGACCGACTAGATGACGATCCAGTCGGTCGGCAATCCTTCTTGGACCGACTAGTTGGCTTTCTAAATTTCTCAGGAGTTACTGTTTATCGTTAGTCGGTCTAAGAACGTTGGTTGACCGACTAGGTTGCAAACTAGTCGGTCGACAATGCTTCTTTAACCGACTAACACATCATCTAAATTTTAGTACCAGTACTGTTCACTCTTAGTCGGTCTAAGAACGTTCACCGACCGACTAGATGTCAAACTAGTCGGTCAGTAGTTGTTCATCGACCGACTAAATCTAAATTCTATTTTCGTTCAGAAGTTACTGTTTACACTTAGTCGGTCTGCGTTGGTCGACCGACCGACTAGTTGCCAAACTAGTCGGTCAGTGGTTGCTCTTTGACCGACTAATCTGTGTTAAAACCCTAATTTCTGGGCAGCCGCCAGCCCATCCTATTTAAACCCCTCCCAAACGTTTTCTTCTTCCTCCACTCGACCCAAAACCCTAGTTTCTCCCCCATTGAGCCCCCATCTTCCTCAAACCCTTATTCCTTCATTCCAAGCCCAAGATCCATCATCCAAACCATCCCTCAACACATTCTACCCCTCATCTTCCCCAAAATCTCATCAAATCCCCAAAATCCCCCAAAAAAACCATAGTTCTCCAAACTTCTCCATTCGTTTCCAGATCTGGTCCCTAGGTTCTCCAGAGTGTTTCTTTCGCCTCCTCACGGTAAGAAATCGACCTCTTGATGTTTTCATAACCTATTTGTATTTTTATGAAACCCTAATGAAATGAATGTTGTTTTGATGGATGTTTCCCCATAACAGCGATTTTCCCGTAGATTAGCATCCGCGAGACGAACCTTCGTGATCGTCATCCCCGGTGCTAGGCAAGTGAAACTTGCCAATTAGGGTTTAGGCCATGTTTTAGGCCATTTGCTTGTTGTAGGCATAAAAGAGGCTAGGCGATGAAATGATACTCGCCTAGGCGCAAATTGGGGAACTAGCTTGACAACGAAGCTAGTTCCGACATATATCATGTTGCACAATTACCATGTCATGTTTAATTTCTATTAACGGTACGCAAATTAATTGTCATGTCATGCATACTAAAACTGCTAGGTTGCTAGTTGCCTTACTTTCAGTTTCCTTGCCCAAGTCTTTTAGACTTGCTGACATGTGCCCCTTTACTCTTTTGGGTGACACATGTTAGATCCTGAGCCTGAGTAACTTGTTGAGGACGAGGTGTTTGCTGACGCCGAGCCCGAGCTTGTGTTTGACGAGGAGTACGTGGACACTGGGGACCAGTCATAGTGTCTTCGTTGTGTTTTCCTTTTGTTTAGACTGCTGTTTTGTTGTCGGTGTGTAGCACCCTTACTTTGTTGCGTTGTTGTTTTTGTTGGCCTTGTTCTGGGCCTTAGACTCTTTCTTTTAGCCTGGTGGCTTTTCTGGATGTTGGACTCATTTTCATGTTGGACAATTTATGAGATATGAGAATCTTATTTCTGTCTCTCCTTTTATTATTATTGTTGCTCCGTTGTGGTTACAGGGACCTGCTTATGTTTTATTGACGCTTATCGGGTTTGGGGCTTCACGGCTCCACTCTCGTGCGGACCTTTTCACGTTTCGCCTCCATTTTAGGGAAGCGGGTCGTGACAGGTTTTGTTGGTGGCCCATGCAGGTCCTTTTGTAACTGCGATTATCGGAATAGCGATAATAATATTAGAATGTCTAACAAACTAAGTTCGACGTCCGAGTCATAAGCCATGAGTCTAATCTGCTTCGTTTTCTGTGTCACTAGATGGCAGGAAGACGATTCACCCGTGGTGGGGGTAGTGGTGCTCTCCCTCATGATGAGGAGCCTGAGCGGGAACCCACCAACGGTGAGATGATGCGGATGATGCTCCAGATGATGCAAGTGCAGCAGGGCGTGCTCCTGCAAGTCCAGAATGCTCCACTTGTTCGAGCTGCCTGGGCTCTTCCGGATGCCCCTCGCTCTGAGCCGGGAGAGAAGCAATTTCGGGAGCTGGGTCCCGCATATTTTGATGGTTCTGAGGGTCCTCTGGCTGCCGATGAGTGGATTCGGAACATCGAGGACAATCTGAAGATGGCCAAGATCACCCCAGCTGGATGGGTTGATTTGGCGAGGAGGCAACTCAAGGATAATGCTCGGAACTGGTGGGATGCGGAAGAAAAGATGTTGGTGGAGCCGATAGCTTGGGCTACCTTTAAGTCCAGGTTTGATGAGGAGTTCTTTCCGAAGGCTGCGAAGAAGGAGATGATGCAGCGCTTCATTGATCTGAAGCAAGGGAGCTTGACGGTGGACCAGTACCACCAAGAGTTCACTAGGCTGAGTCAGTTCGCACCGAAGATGGTGCATGATGCTGATGAGAGGGCTCAGAGGTTCCTGCAGGGACTTGCTTTAGAGCTCCAGAGTTTTGTGTCTTCCTCCGATCTGGACTCTTATCAGAAGGTTTTGGTCGCTGCGAGGAGGCAGGAGCTGAACCTGAGTCAGAGGAGGGGGTCTATTGTTGGTGCTGGGAAGAGGCCTGTGGAGCAGTCCAGGGCGGTGGTTAGGCCTGGTTTCAAGCCTAATCAGCCAGCTCAGTTTAAGAGGCCAGGAGGGCCTATTCTGAAGACTTGCCATTTCTGCGGCAAGCTTGGCCACATCAAGGATCAGTGCCGGAAGTTTTTGGGCCAGTGTCTGGTTTGTGGTGATGCTTCCCATGCCGCGAAGAATTATCGGCATGCGAATCAGCTGCGGAGGGCACCTGTTGCAGCACAGCCGTTGCAGCAGCGAGCGTCTGTTCCTGCTGGACGTGGAGCAGCTCTTGTTCCGCAGAGGCAGGCTTTTCAGCAGGCTGTTCCACTGAGGAGGCAGGCTTTTCTGATGACCGCTGTGGAGAGCGAGGCTGTGGATGAGGTTATCGCAGGTAATCCTCAATCTGGCTGTTACTTCCCTAGTTGGTTTTGATTGATTAGATTGCGTTGTTTGCTTGAACATGGTTGTTTGCTAGACTAGGGTTTGATTGTTAATTGCTTGTTAGGTGTGGTTTTGGTTTGCACGTTTCCTGCACGGGTCCTCTTTGACTCTGGTGCATCGATGTGCATTATTTCTCGGAGCTTCGTGGAGAGGCATTCCTTGTCGACGTCCCCTCTTCCCAAGAGTTGGAATATCGTTACAGGGAATGGCGTGGTCTCGGTGCATCGTGGTTGCAATTCTTGCCCGTTGGTGGTCTGTGGACATGAGCTTTTCGCTGATTTCATTGTCCACGACATCATCAACTATGATGCAGTTCTTGGGATGGACTGGCTTGCGAGCTTCTATGCTACGATCGACTGTCGAAGGAAGAAGGTGGTGTTCGAGATTCCCGGACATCCAGTATTTGAGTTCAGTCGTGGTATCAGTTCGCTTGGTCCTGTCAGATTTTGGGCCAGGCCGGTGGAGGTTGTGGCTATGCGGTTGGAGTTGGAGTGGCCAGCTGTGGTGCGTGATTTTGGCGACGTCTTTCCCGAGGAGATGTCTTGTTTGCCACCTGATCGAGCTTTAGAATTTTCTATCGATCTTATTCTAGGTGCGCAGCCGATTTCTAAAGCGCCATATTGTATGGCACCTGCAGAATTGGAAGAGTTGCGGAAGCAGTTGGATGAGCTTTTGCAGAAGGGTTATATCAATCCTAGTGTGTCTCCGTGGGGAGCACCGGTGCTGCTAGTGAAGAAGAAGGATGGTTTGCGTCGTATGTGCGTGGACTATCGGGAGTTGAATGCGGTGACCATTAAGAATAAATACCCGTTGCCTCGCATCGATGATATTTTTGATCAGCTTGGAGGTTCGAGGGTGTTTTCTAAATTGGATTTGAGGAGTGGTTACCATCAGTTGAAGGTGAAGAAGGATGATGTTCCGAAGACAGCGTTCAGGACGAAGTATGGACACTATGAGTTTGTGGTTATGCCTTTCGGCGTAACTAACGCGCCCGCAGTTTTCATGAATCTGATGAACCTGATTTTCTACGACTTTTTGGATAAGTTTGTTGTTATCTTTATTGACGACATTCCGATCTATTCGAAGTCGGAGGAAGAGCATGCCTCGCACTTGAGGACGGTATTGGAGATCTTGAGGAAGCATCGTTTGTATGCTAAGTTTTCGAAGTGCGAGATTTGGCTGGATAGAGTTGCTTTTCTCGGGCATGTGGTGACTGGAGATGGTATTTCAGTGGATCCCGAGAAGATTGGGGCCATCAGAGAGTGGCCTGTTCCGTCGTCTGCGTCTGAGATTCGGAGTTTCCTTGGACTTGCTGGTTACTATCGGCGATTCATTAAGGACTTTTCTCGTATTGATGAGCCGATGACCAGGTTGACACGGAAGGATGTTGCTTTTGTTTGGTCGGGTGATTGTGAGAATGCTTTTGGCGTTCTGAAGGAGAGGTTGACGACTGCCCCTATTCTTATTGTGCTTGATCGCAGCGGTGGATTTGAGATCTTTTGCGATGCTTCTGGTAAGGGTCTCGGGTGTGTGTTGAATCAGCACGGACATGTTGTGGCGTATGCGTCTCGTCAGCTTAAGGTTCATGAGAAGAATTACCCGACACATGACTTGGAGTTGGCTGCCGTTGTGTTCGCTCTTAAGATCTGGAGGCACTTCCTGCTGAGTGAGAAAGTGAAGATTTTAACCGATCACAAAAGCTTGAAGTATATTTTTACTCAGAAGGAGCTCAACATGCGACAGCGTCGATGGTTGGAGCTTATGGCGGATTATGATATTGATTTGCAGTTTCACCCTGGCAAGGTGAATGTGGTTCCGGATGCGCTGAGTAGGCTTCCAGTGGTGATGATTTTGACCTCGCAGTGGAGATTGCAGCAGGATTTTTGCGAGTCCGGTGTTGAGATTGTCCTTCCTGGGGAGGCTTCATCGTTGATGTACATGCAGGTACAATCGACGATCGTGGATCGGATTAAGGCTGGCCAGGCTGAGGATCCGAAGCTGGTGAAGATTCGGGAGCTGGTGGAAGCCGGTCTGCAGACTGACTTTTTGATTCATGAGGATGGCTCGCTGAGGTTTGGAGCCAGGTTGTGTGTGCCGGCTGGGGATATTAGAGAGGAGTTGATGGTGGAGGCACACAGTTCGCCGTATTCTGTGCATCCTGGTGGCACCAAGATGTACCAGGATCTTCGTCTGAATTATTGGTGGCATGGCATGAAGAGGAGTGTGGCTCGGAGTGTAGCCAAGTGCTTGGTTTGCCAGCAAGTGAAGGCGGAGCATCAGCGTGCGGCCAGGTTGCTACAACCGATTCCGATTCCGGAGTGGAAATGGCAACACATCACTATGGATTTCGTGACTGGACTACCTCGGAGTCCGAAGCAGAATGACGCGATTTGGGTGATCGTAGATCGATTGACCAAATCTGCACACTTTATTCCGTTCCGAGTGGGACAGTCCACTGAGGCGCTAGCAAGGAGATATATGGAGGTAAAAATTCTTTTACTCTCCGTTATATTTCCTTTTTCCTAGTTTGGATAGTGATGTAACGTGAATCGTGCAGGAAGTCGTGCGACTTCACGGAGTCCCCGTGAGTATCGTGTCGGACAGAGACACGAGGTTCACATCTCAGTTTTGGCAGAGTTTACGGAAGAGTTTGGGTACGCGTCTGAGTTTCAGCATGGCGTACCATCCGCAGACGGATGGCCAGTCCGAGAGGACGATTCAGATCTTGGAGGACATGCTGAGGGCGTGCATGTTGGATTTCAAGGGTTTGTGGGAGGACCATCTACATCTGGTAGAGTTTTCTTACAACAACAGCTTCCAGGCGAGTATTGGCATGGCGCCTTTCGCCGCTCTTTATGGGAGGAAATGTCGATCGCCATTAAGTTGGGAGACGTCGGTGATCGGGAGCTGTTGGGACCTGAGATGATCGTGGAGGCCGTGGATATTGTCAGGAACATTCGGGAGAGGTTGAGAATTGCTCAGGACCGTTTTAAGCATTGGGCGGATGCTAAACGTCGTCCTTTGGAGTTTCAACCTGGAGACCATGTGTTCTTGAAGATTTCCCTGAATCGTGGTGTGATTCGTTTTGGGAAGCGAGGGAAGTTGAGCCGCGATACATTGGAACGTTTGACATTTTGGAGAGGGTTGGCGAGGTAGCTTATCGCTTGGCCTTGCCGCCATCTTTGGAAGGAGTTCACAATGTTTTCCATGTGTCGTAGCTTCGTCGGTACATTAGCGATCCATCTCATGCTGTGGATTTTTCGGAGATTACCGTTTGCCCCGATATGACGTATGACCAGCATCCAGTGCAGATTCTGGACAGGCGTCAGAAATCGCTTCGGAACAAGATTGTCAATCTTGTGAGGGTGATGTGGCGACACGGCTCACCTGGAGAGTCTACTTGGGAGAATGAGGATGAGATGCGAGAGCGTTTCCCACTTTTGTTTCCGGACACGTGAGTGTTTGAAAATTCCGAGGACGGAATTTTTCCTAAGTTGGGGGGGATGTAATGACTGGTTTCCTTGTATATGGATTTATTATAATATAATATATGTCTTGGTGGATTTTCTTCTCATATGTGGTTTTCGTCTCCGTAACTTTCATTTTCGATCGTTTCGTCGTGTTTTCTCGTTTCTTCTTTAGGATCGTCCATTTCGGAGCAAGTCATTTGTGACGGGCTTCATAACGGTCGTATCTTACTATCAGATCAAGCCTAGGAGTCTTAGGAATCGATCCCGGAGCTCCGCGCTCCGTATCGGAACTTTTTGTGCTTATTAGCCGGTGTAAGAAGGGGCACCGACCGACTAGATGACGATCCAGTCGGTCGGCAATCCTTCTTGGACCGACTAGTTGGCTTTCTAAATTTCTCAGGAGTTACTGTTTATCGTTAGTCGGTTTAAGAACGTTGGTTGACCGACTAGGTTGCAAACTAGTCGGTCGGCAATGCTTCTTTAACTGACTAACACATCATCTAAATTTTAGTACCAGTACTGTTCACTCTTAGTCGGTCTAAGAACGTTCACCGACCGACTAGATGTCAAACTAGTCGGTCAGTAGTTGTTTATCGACCGACTAAATCTAAATTCTATTTTCGTTCAGAAGTTACTGTTTACACTTAGTCGGTCTGCGTTGGTCGACCGACCGACTAGTTGCCAAACTAGTCGGTCAGTGGTTGCTCTTTGACCGACTAATCTGTGTTAAAACCCTAATTTCTGGGCAGCCGCCAGCCCATCCTATTTAAACCCCTCCCAAACGTTTTCTTCTTCCTCCACTCGACCCAAAACCCTAGTTTCTCCCCCATTGAGCCCCCATCTTCCTCAAACCCTTATTCCTTCATTCCAAGCCCAAGATCCATCATCCAAACCATCCCTCAACACATTCTACCCCTCATCTTCCCCAAAATCTCATCAAATCCCCAAAATCCCCCAAAAAAAACCATAGTTCTCCAAACTTCTCCATTCGTTTCCAGATCTGGTCCCTAGGTTCTCCGGAGTGTTTCTTTCGCCTCCTCACGGTAAGAAATCGATCTCTTGATGTTTTCATAACCTATTTGTATTTTTATGAAACCCTAATGAAATGAATGTTGTTTTGATGGATGTTTCCCCATAACAACGATTTTCCCGTAGATTAGCATCCACGAGACGAACCTTCGTGATCGTCATCCCCGGTGCTAGGCAAGTGAAACTTGCCACTTAGGGTTTATGCCATGTTTTAGGCCATTTGCTTGTTGTAGGCGTAAAAGAGGATAGGCGACGAAATGATACTCGCCTAGGCGCAAATTGGGGAACTAGCTTGACAACGAAGCTAGTTCTGACATATATCATGTTGCACAATTACCATGTCATGTTTAATTTCTATTAACGGTACGCAAATTAATTGTCATGTCATGCATACTAAAACTGCTAGGTTGCTAGTTGCCTTACTTTCAGTTTCCTTGCCCAAGTCTTTTAGACTTGCTGACATGTGCCCCTTTACTCTTTTGGGTGACACATGTTAGATCCTGAGCCTGAGTACCTTATTGAGGACGAGGTGTTTACTGACGCCGAGCCCGAGCTTGTGTTTGACGCGGAGTACGTGGACACTGGGGACCAGTCATAGTGTCTTCGTTGTGTTTTCCTTTTGTTTAGACTGCTGTTTTGTTGTCGGTGCGTAGCAACCTTACTTTGTTGCGTTGTTGTTTTTGTTGGCCTTGTTCTGGGCCTTAGACTCTTTCTTTTAGCCTGGTGGCTTTTCTGGATGTTGGACTCATTTTCATGTTGGACAATTTATGAGATATGAGAATCTTATTTCTGTCTCTCCTTTTATTATTATTGTTGCTCCGTTGTGGTTACAGGGACCTGCTTATGTTTTATTGACGCTTATCGGGTTTGGGGCTTCACGGCTCCACTCTCGTGCGGATCTTTTCACGTTTTGCCTCCATTTTAGGGAAGCGGGTCGTGACAAAGTGTTTTAGTGGATTGAAATCTCTATAGGGTAGAGGACTGGACGTAGGATCACAAGGATCCGAACCAAGATAAAAATCTCTGTGTTTGCGTTTGGATTATTTTGGATTGTGTTCATTTATTTTCGCATTCTTATTGAAAGTTTTTATTAACTTTTAATTTTGCAATATCGTCATGGTTTACACTATTCACCCCCCTCTAATGTATTTGGTGTGCCAGGAGATTCAACAAATAGAAAAGAAAAATATTTATATACTCTATGCATTAAAACTGCTTAATATAATGTAAATGTAATCTTGTAGTAACCGCCAACGCCCGGTTCTTTGCCAACTTATCTGGATCATTGTACTTTGGGTGGGCCTTAGTAAGTGTATGCTTCACCAAAGACTCGATACCCGGGCGGCCCTACAATCAATAAGAAAAAATTTAGACACATTCTATCATAACGTAAATTTTTGTTACAAAATTTAATTAAAATATTTTACCTGATGTAACTCATACCAAATCTAGCTAAAACTCTTCGAGTCGCCATGATGCTCATAGCCTCGAGGCACACTGCGGTTGGCGGCGGCCGTTGCCGAAATTTTCTATATAATTATACAGTATATCAGAAAACACATATATAGAATATGTGTTAACAAAAATATGAAATATACCTATCCTTCAGGAGACTCCCACAGGAAACAATATCCAAAGAACTGCACCAGGTCAGCACGGTTGTCCAGATGCCAGTACTGCTCCCAGTCCTCATGGAACCGTTGCAAGTACTTCTTTTTCAATTCCTTGCCCCACTGGACAAGTCCGTCCTGAATCTTATCCATGCAGTAGGTCTAGGCCTCTGGGTTTTGGTCCAGGACATAATGCCGATATGACTGATAACAAACACATTATATCAGTAAATACCTATTAAGAACCTAAAATTAAAAGATAGCTAACTTACGTTGATCTCCCGCCAACAGGTGACCAAGGACTCGTGCCGTTGATACGTCCACGTTAGGCAGAGGTTGAGGAAATATGACCTTTTAGCCTGGGCAGCAAGGTAATAATTAAATTTTGTAACGCCCCGCTTCCCAAAAGACACCGAAAGTGAGAACGTTACGAGTTCCGCATGAACTGGAGCAGTGAAGCTCGAGTTCAATGAGCGTCTGTGATAACAACAACAAGGCAGGTCATTGCCTGCATTTCAGAACAATAAGAAACATTCATAAAATTTAATGCCACATCCAGAAAAAAATGTCCATACACGAAATAAAACGCAAAGGCCACTGCTGGGCCAATGTAACTACAAAGGAAATGTACACTAAGCAAAGTACTGAAAGTAAAACTAAAGGAAATCAGCAACGACAAAGGTCCCTAGTCCTCCACAGGGAGAGACTCGGCGTCAACGACGAACTCCTCGCTTTCTAAGTCAGGCGTCTCAAAAGGATCCTCCTGGTAGTCCGGCTCGGGATCTGACATACATCCAAAAACATGAATGCATGTCAGCAAGGATCTGCAAGTGAAGGTCAGAAATCCAAGGCAAGGGTACAAAATAATATTGAATTATGAAGCATTAATAGTTTTATACGAGATGTCAGCAACAAGTTTTTAAGTATGGCAGTTCTAAATGATGTAAAGTAAAGTATTCTAACATGACAGTACTAAGCAGTTTAAGAAGCAAAGTAATGAGCATAGAATTTTAAGATTTACCAACATGGCAATTTAACTGAGATGACAATAGTAAATACAAGTTCCGTGTCAGTGTTTCCTATCGCTCATAGGGTTCACCCCTTTAAGACGTGATGAGTGGATCGTTCCTCTCACGGGGGTTCTACCGTGATTGACGCTACCCACCGCATGCGGGTGATGCTCTTGAAGAGAGGATCCCTTCATACGCTTAGTGGCCGCTCAACCCTAACCACACCCCAGATTTGTGCTGGAATACGAGCCAGCCTAGTCGACTCACACGACATCACGAAGTCACGATTTCGCCTTTGAGACGCACGATTTCCGGATCTCACTCATTAGTTAAACATTCCAAAAATGACCAGGCAAGATACGCACCAATTTAACAACATCAATATTTCTTTTTGTACAATGTTTACAATAGTTAACATGAATGTTGAACAATATGCACGATAATTAAAAGAAATGTTGAACAGGTTGATTTAATGAACATGCTACAGATATTGATTTTCTTTGCCAATGATTAAAACTAAAGCAAATCAATTTATATGTCGATGGGTCACATTTTAAGTCTAGAACATCATGGTATTATTTTCATGCGTCATTTCACGTGTAGATTTTGAGTTATACAGCTTTAAATGAAAATGACTATAAGAGCATCCACCTTCAAAAATTCACAATAATTTGTACACTTGGCTGATTTCAGCATACTTGGTGTCGTTGGGTTCGTCTCGACCAGTACTACGCTACGGTGAGATCGGTTTGCTGGTTTGATTAAACATACATTCAGATTAGGTCCTTTTCAATCATAACAAACTTTAAAATAATTCCTATGACGTCTAATAATTTGGTTTTATTAAGTTTTATACATTACAGTGTGGGTTAAAGATTAGCGATAGATTTACTAATCATTTACGCAGCGAAAGGGGTAGCGACGATGTGGTGAGGGGTAGCGACAGATCTGAATGGCGTCTACGACGTCTATGGACTGAGTACTCACAGCGTGGGCGAGGGATTTTGTAGGCGGGTTGAGGGACGGTAGATCTGGCCAAGGAGGGTTGCAGCACCCGGAGAAGAGGGCAGCGGCGGGTCTTGGTGGCCGTAGAAAGTCTGCAGGGGGCTGGCGGATCTGCTGCAGGCCGTGGGAGATGCCGGTGGCCCGGGGGACGTGGCAGGCCATGAGGGGAGGCTTGAGCGTCGACGTGGAGGAGGCCGGAGGTGGGTCTGTGCGTGCAGAGCGTGGGCGAGGGCGTCAGACTGGCCTAGCGCATGGAGAAGGGGAATATGGGTGGCCTGATGATGGCCGGAGCTGGGCTCAAGGGGGTGCGAGTTGGGTTTTTCACAGGTGAGAAGAAGAGGCCCAGGGAGCTCTTCGAGTTGCGCACGCGGAGGGGGGATGGCCTGGGCATGACTGTGCATGCGCGAGGGCTGGGCGGTGCGGGCTGAGGGAAGGGGGCGGACGACAGGAGGCTGGGCGGTTTTGAGAGGTGAGGGTGATGGTGCTCGGACAGGGGAAGAGGACGGAGCTCGGTTGATGGCGGTTGAGTGTAGAGGGAGGGGCTCTTAGGTCTATGGTTTAGAGGAAGAGGGCTGTTGTCTTGTGTTTTGTTTAGGTTTTTAAAGAAAAACTTGAAGAGGCTGGGCGCATGAAAGCTGTCCTCTTAGGGTTCACTTTATAGAGTAGGCCTGGGTTGTAGGCCAGCACGTGAGGGCTTTTTTTAGGCTGGGTTTCCCTTGTGCATGGGTTCAGAAATGTAGGAGGGTACAGAATGGCCTATGGTTCATTTCATTCTTTTGTAGGGTAAGCTCAGGTTGCACATTAATCCTAGGGTTAGGTTTGCTGTGTTATAATATTTGTTTGGGTTTTATTTAGTAAGCTTAGTATAGGTGCATGTGAGTGAAATGAAGTGAGCCAAGGGGTAGGTGGTGGCTGGTTACAAGTTTGGGGTTAGGGTTTTCTTAAATTAGGAAAGTTTCAATTAAAAAATGGATTTGTTTTTAATGGAGTTAATTAGGGGGAAATTAAAGCCTAAGTAAATAAGGGAAGTTTTGAAATTGAAATAGTGATTAGGGGAGAAATAATGGGGTTTAATTATAAAATAATGCTAAATTAGTAATAGGCTTTAATATGATTTAATTAGGAAGGTATTCAAAAGATTTGAATTTAACAAAATTTGAATTTTGAAAATTTTGATTAGTTATGAAATAAAATATATCATAGAAGATTTTAAAATAATAATGGCTAATGCGTATAGGATTCGTAGTTGATACGGGTACGCGGTATAATTATGCCTAACGACAAATACGTAAAATGAATACGCAATAATTACAGCTACGGAAAAGAAATACAAAAGGGACAGGGATATGAGATAAAATGTATTATTGAATTACTGGTCGTTACATCCTACCCACCTTAAGGACAATTCCGCCCTCGGAATTCCAACTACTACTGATCGGGAAACAAATGTGGGTAAAGCTCCCTCATCTCATCTTTCCTCTCCCAGGTGGACTCTCCTAGTGAGCCATGTCACCACATCACTCTAACACGATCGACAGTCTTGTTCCTGAGTGTCTTTTGACGCTTGTCAAGAATCTGCACTGGCTGCTAGTCATACGTCAGATCTGAACGGACGGTAATCTCAGAGTAGTCCACAGCGTGAGATGGGTCGCTGATATACCGATGGAGCTGAGACACATGGAAGACATCATGAACTCCCTCCAAAGATGGTGGCAAGGCTAAGCGGTAAGCTACTTCGTCAACTCTCTCCAGAACATCGAAGGGTCCGATGTATCTCGGGCTAAGCTTGCCGCGCTTCCCAAAGCGGATAATTCCTCAATTCGGGGAGATCATCAGAAATACATGGTCTCCCGGCTGAAACTCTAGTGGACGCCATTTAGCATCTGCCCAATGCTTATAACGGTCCTGAGCAATCCAAAGCTTGTCACTGATATCTCTCACCACATCTACCGCTTCAACAATCATCTCCGGTCCCAATAACTTTCTAGCTCCAATTTCATCCCAGCTCAGTGGCGATCGACATTTCCTCCTGTAGAGAGTGACGAATGGCGCCATACCAATGCTCGCCTGATAGCTGTTATTGTAGGAGAACTCCACCAGATGCAGATGATCCTCCCATGAGCCCTTGAAATCCAGCATGCAAGCTCTCAGCATATCCTCCAAAATCTGAATGGTCCGCTCTGACTGGCCATCCGTTTGCGGGTGATACGCAGTGCTTAACTTCAGACTGGTACCCAGATTTGTCTGCAGACTCTTTCAGAACTGAGACGTGAACCTCGTATCTCGGTTTGATACAATGCTCACAGGGACTCCATGCAAGCACACGATCTCCTACACAACATAATTCACATCACAACTAGTACTATAAAGAAATTACAAAGGTATGAGTTAGATCATTACATCCATATACTTCCTCGCTAGTATCTCTGTGGATTGTCCTACTCGGAACGGTATAAAGTGTGCAGACTTGGTCAATCGATCAACGATGACCCAGATTGCGTCATTCTGCTTTGTACTCCGAGGTAAGCCAGTCACGAAGTCCATTGTGATGTGCTGCCACTTCCACTCTGGAATCAGTAGAGGTTGTAGTAGTCCAGCAGTGCGATGATGCTCAGCCTTCACTTGCTGACACACGAGGTACTTGGTAATGCTCCGTGCCACACTTCTCTTCATCCTGTGCCACCAGAAATTCTGACGAAGATCCTTGTACATCTTCGTACCTCCAGGATGAATAAAATAAGGCAAACTGTGAGCCTCATTCATCAACTCCTCTCTGATATCTCCTACAGGTACACAGCTCCTACTACAATATCTCAGGGATCCATCCTCATGAATAAGGAAATCTGTCTGGAGTCTTGCTTCAACTTGCTCTCTGATCTTCTTCAACTTAACATCTCCAGCTTGAGCAGTCTTGATCCGATCTAATATCGTCGACTGAATCTACATGTTCATCAACGATGAAGTGACTCCCGGTTGGACAGCTTCTACATCCATCTCTCGTAGATCCTGCTGCAATCTCCATTGAGCTGTGAGAATCATCACCTCAGGCAGAAGACTCAAGGCGTCCGGTACGACATTCACCTTCCCTGGATGATACTGAAGGTCGATGTCATAGTCAGCTATCAATTCTAACCATCTGCACTGTCTCATATTCAGCTCCTTCTGAGTGAATATATATTTCAAACTTTTGTGATCAGTGAAAATTTTCACTTTATCACTCAGTAAGAAATGTCGCCAGATCTTGTCACGCCCCGCTTCCCAAAATATGGAGGCGAAGCGTGAGAAGGTCCGCTCAGACTTGAAGCTGCAAAGCTACAAGTCCGATAAGCGTCAATCAACTTTGATTAACAGGTCATTGCAATGCGAACGAAACAAAGCTAATAATAATGAAATGAGACAAAAGAGATATCTTAGAATATCCATAAAATAAGTTTCAACATCACAGAAAAAGCCACCAGGCTAAAGAGAAAAAGAGTCTAAAGGCCCAAACATGGCCAACAAAAGTACAACATACAAAACAACGGTGCTACGCACCGACAACTAACTGAAAACCTAAAACAAAGAAAGCTCAGCTTGGTCACCAAGAAAGGTCACCGGTGTCCACAAAACTCCTCCTGGGCAGACATGGACTCAGGCTCAGCGTCAGCAAAACACCACGTACTCAGCAACGGTCTCTGGATCAGGGTCTAACATGCGACACCCAAAAGAGCAAGGGGCACATGTCAGCAAGTCTACAAGAGACTTGTGTAAGGAAACTGAAAGTAGGTGAAGCAACCTAGCAGTTCTAGCATGAATGCAATGGCATGGCAGTTTAAGGTATGAGTGCAACAAGTAAAGTAAAGTAAAATAAAGTACGAGCATGGCATTTAAACATGGCATGGATGACAAGTTATACAAGTAACACTCACTAGTACAAGACAAGTAAAGTAAGCACCTCGTGCACAGAGATTCCGCCTTCTGGCTAGAGTGGCTGATCGGGCCACTCCTAAGCTTAGGTGACCGTTTATCCCTACCCCTCCACGTGTATCGGGCATTGGCTTTTGACCAACACATGAGGCCCGCTTCTGGATCACGAGCCAGGAAGTGTTTTAACATGATGGCCTAGGGGTGCACCTAGCCGGACAAGGAAGTACAAGTACAAGTATTGTAGCGTGTGCTACGAATGCAACAATCAACTTGGATGACATGTAGAAGTCAATGCATGGCAGTTAAAAGTGCGTACAGATAAGGAAAGTAAACGTGACAGTTTAGTATGCATGATTAACAAGTTTAAAGAGTTGGATCTAGCTTCGTTGTCAAGCTAGATCAATTTAGGTGACGGATCTAGTTTCGTTGTCAAACTAGATCAAGTAGGCGTCTAGCCAGCTATCATTTCACTGACTAGTCTCTTTTACGCTAAAAGCAAGGGAGTGGCCTAAAAACATGGCCCTACACAAGAGTTGGCAAGTTTCACTTGCCTGCAAGTACAACATCTGAGAAACACCGTCCAAGAGAGTCCAAGTCACAAATAACCTACGTGCACAAGTCCACCGGCCTAAAGTCCATATTATTAATCTTGATTAGTGAATTTAAAACAATTAAAACATTTTGAAAACATCAATTTTAGTCTTAATTAGCAGGCAATGGGTTTGGGGTCCTAAGGGTGCAAAGCGTTACCTCAACACGACGCGAAAGCTACACTGGCGTCGGGTAGCGACGCCAGGGGTTGGAATAGAAGAATGCGCTCCAAGTCCTGATTCCAATATAGATTCCTCGCTGGAAAGTTTAGAGCATCAACCGGAGCAACGAATCCAGATTCCAAAGCTAGCACGTGCGACGACGGGCTACGACGTGCCGCAACGTCGTACGCGGCAAATCGTCGGAGAGAGAGCACTTAGGTGGGGCCCACAGTAGTCCTAGGGACCTATGGGGGACCCACAATACCTCTGGAGAACTTGGGGGGCCCACGGTGGCAAGCGGTGCGACGGGTGCGGGGTTGCGACGAGTGGCTCTCGGTCGGACACTAGCCTGACCGAGAGATTGGCTCGGTCAGACACAGCGCACGTCGCTGTGCAGTGCTGCGGTCGGTGCGGGGCTTGGTCCTCTCGGTCGGAGCGGGAGAGCGGGCCGGTCGGTGCGGGGGAACAAGAGTTGCAACGTCGCAACGTTGCAACGAAGCGGGGCTTGGGTCGGTGCGGGCGAACGGCTCGGTCAGATGCGGAGCGGAGCGGGCGAACGGTGCGGGGGTCGGTGCGGTGCGGAGATGCGGGGATGCGGAGCGGGTCTCTCGGTCTGACCGAGAGATCCTATCGGTCGGAGCGGGCGATCGGAAGGGGTGCGATGCAGCGGTGCGGGCCAAGCTTGGTGCGGGGGCGGCCAGCGGTCGGAGCGGGGATTTTGGCCTCGTTTCTTCGGTCGGTGCGGGGCTGTTCGTCGCAACGTTGCGACGATTCGTCGCAACGTCAAATTTGGGTTTTGGGAGCGGCTAGGGTTATTTTCTTGCAAAAATAGGTCTTCCTAGAGGTTGTTTATATAGTGTAGAGGGGTTGACTAGGTCTAGGGCTAATCCTAATGGGATTAGGAGTTTAAAATAATTTAAAATTCAAATCCACTCTTCCTAATCACATAGGGATTGGGTGCGGCCAAGATAGGGGCTGAGATTTGGCTCAAAAATTATTTAAAACGTTTGAAACTCAAATAAATTTTATTTGGCGAAATTAATATAAAAATTAATTATTAAAAATATTATAAACCTTG
>JAULAV010006473.1:0-65008 GCA_030789695.1 Scilla litardierei | reverse complement strand
TTTGTAAGACTGCTGCTCGCGAGCGAGTCATATGTAATTTTTTTTTATTTTTTTTGGTACTTAAGTCATATGTAATTTTTTCAGAATTTAATGAAGGGGATTTTTGCAACAGACGCCGAGTGAGTGCGTTTACTTCCTCCCCCTGATTCCAGGTCGACACCCGGGAACCCTGTTGGACGGCCGACACGGCCCCGTCACCGAGGACGATACTGGCGGGAGAATGACCTTCCGTATATGATCGCGATGAGTAATTGTGTGTAATGTGTAATTGTATACAGTTTAGCTCCGAGCGCACAACGGATTGTTAAATATCACCGTTGTGCGCGACGAGCAAAACTCGGTAATTGTAGAAAGCGTTGCTTAGCGCGAACAACTTTCATTTCTGTTGCAAGTTGTGCACGCTGAGCAATTATGTGGGATGATTAATTAGTGTCCAGGGGTAAAAGGAAGCTGGTATAAACAAAAGTAGCACTTCTACTAAATAAAGGTCAACAGACGATTTCTCGTGAATATACAGAATAATATTGTACCTCGTGTATTTATTGTATGTATTACACAGATGCTGTTCCCAAATAAAGATCCTCTGACGTGCGGAGTGATGTGAGCAGATTCGTTGGCCTCGATCAAAATTTATAAACGCGCACAACGTTCACGCCGTTTGCCAGTTGTGCGCAGTGTGTAAATCTTTGTATATTACTTTTCACTAATTTTTCCCATTAAAATTCATTGTTGGAATTTGATTTAAGCAAGCATCAATGTATATATCACGAATCAAAAGTTTGTAATGGGCTGCAAATGTATCACATTAAATGACATTGTATTAAGGTCTGTGTAATGGGCTGCAAATGTATCACATTAAATGACATTATATTGAAGTCTGAATTCCAACAAACTACAACATTTATGCATTCCAATGAACATAACACTCCATCTCTGCCGTTCTCTTGTTCGCTGCATCTTCTGCTTTATACTTCTTTGACTCAATGAACATCCTTTCAATCTCATCCTGGGTCTACGTGGCACTTATCGTTAGTGATAGTGATCTTATTTTCTGCACACATACTTTCTGTTGGATCCCCGTGCACCTCCCCAACACTTAGGCAAGGTACACAATACCACCTGCAATGCGCGGAAACGGTGGCCAAACAATCCCAAGCCCGAATTCCACCGAGATGTCACCTAGGCACAAAATCAAACACCTCACGGGCACAAAAGAAAGTTGTCACCAACAAACAACCCTCTTCTTGATCTTGCGACAGATATATGTAGGCACACGAATATAATACGAAAGTAAGAGCAAACACAAAAGAGACGGAGATTTACCCTGGTTCGGTTGCGAACAACCTACATCCAGCATCCAATGCACCCGGTTCCACTACTGATCAAGCAAGGCATACACCGACCCCATCATCTTCTTCCTCCACAATGAGAGAATAGCTCCAAGCAACAAGACCTAACCCTAGATCTCTCACCAAGCTCACACACACTCTCAACCAAGTGGGAATCCTTGATAACAAAGCCTCTACAACACGTAGAGCTCCTCAAGGGACCAATCTCACGCCTAGCTAGATCACTCCTTGGTAATATAGCTCCAAACTAGGAAAGCTACCCAAGGGACTCAAGATCTACAAGCTAGAGGAAGAAGAACACTCACCATGGATCTCACACGAGAAGAAGCTCCCTAGCTTTCTTCCCCTCCAATTTCTGATCCAAGTTTCCCAGCTCACTGAACCTTCAAGCTCTCTGAAGCTCTCTGGAAAAAAACTAAGTCTCTGCGGCAAAATGAGAGAGCATTTGCTCTCTGGAAATTGGCACTGGAAAACAGAGAATGGGGGGGGCTTCTTGCTGTCGGTTGCAACCAAGAAAACAAAGGCACATGATGCCTTTATTTCCCAACAACCAAACCAAGAGAGTGGGCCCCATGAGACTGTGCAAGAGTGGATTTTTCAGCAGAAAAAAAACAACACTTTCCTCTGTAGAGGCATTCAAGATACCGTCGGCATCTATCTCAAGGCAAACCATGACACTTCGAACACCCTTGGGAGCAGGAGGGATACCAGCAAGCACAAACTCCCCTAGAAAAAGATAGAATAAAAAAGTAAATATAATTAGACTTAGATAGATATAAGATAGAACAGTTGTTATCATCAAGCAGTTATGTATGCAATGATTCTGAACGGAACTTACGAAGGGTCAAAGAATTTTTGCAAGTTGGCATGGACGAGAATGAAGCTGTAATGATTGCAAGAACATGCGAAGAGAAGCAAAAGAACATCTTCGCGACGAAAATGAAGCTGTAATGAAGAAGAACAGATCATGCGAAGAGGAGCAAAAGAACATCTTCACCGCCATATAAAGGTGATGTATACAATTTCTGCATCACGGCACTTGTCGCTAGTATATTGGCCATCTTTGTGTGCTGTAGACGATGCACTCATGAACAACAACAAAATTACAAATACAGACGAAAAAACAATGTATTAGAAGAATCAGAGAGAATCAGTTAATGGAACTATAATCACCTGGGGTAGTGGTTGATGAGGTCTGGTGGGTACGGAAACCATATACAGACGAGTTGGATTGACCAAGTACGAGGATGGAAACACCGTAGAGTAACAGTTCGTGCTCGTGAATATATGTCAGATGGATACCAGCCAGACGTTGTTCCAACTAGTATCCGAGTGCGGTGGTGCGCGAAGAGAAAAATTGTTTGAAGGTAGACCTTTTTATACTCAACGCGCACAACGGCAAAAAAACATCTGGTTTCGATTAGCAAAAGAGAAAAATCTAAATACACCGATACTCTTACGGTGCATGTCCAAGTTTTTCCAAAAAAAACATACAGCATCATATCAGAAGACAGTAACTGTGACAAATCACAGTATAGTTAATAGTTTTGCTTAGTGGACACAAGGGTCACTACTTTTGGACGCAGGGCGGGCTGATTAACTTTGAGCAATGGAATACAGTTTTGCTCATACGACAAGTTCTCATGCCGTGACCGTGTCTCCTGGGGATATTGCAGTTATGAGCAGCTCCAATAGAGATTCTTCACATTTTTGCAGTTATGGCACGCGTAAGAAATTCTTCTGAGCATGGAAACAAATGAGGATGCACAGTTTCAGAGAAGATTGCGCAGTTTGAGAGCCGATACCTTGGAGGCACCTTCAGGCTGATGGCAATGTGAAGCATTCGAAAACATCGTGTGCTTCTTCTGAAGGAGCCAACACCATCGTTGATGATATCTGAAGTAGCAGACTACATCTTTGATGCCCATATAAATGTGACGAATTCAATTTCAGCAACACGGCAATTGCCGCAAGTTTATTGGCTATCTTTGTGTGTCGGAGACGAAGCATTCAGTAGTAAGAACAAAAATTTAGCATGTAAAAGAAAATATAGTGTATATGTATTATAACCATATAGAACACTATCATCGAGAGGAGTAGTGGTTGACGAGGTCTAGAGGGAAGTGAATCACTTTATATAGACGAATTGGACTGGGTATGGTCCGCATGGATGAGGCTGAGACTACAGTTGGGTTACTGTGGGCTACAGAAATTGACGCTAACAAAATTGATTGCCTCTAAGAAAATTGCTCAAAGCGCAAAACGGGTAAAAATATGGCAGTTGTGCGAGTTGAGCAAATTATTTATGTTTATACAATATTACTCATAAATCCATTTATAGCGATGTGAACGCCCCAAATCAAACAGCGTGACCCATGAGTATCAACACTTAAATGTCCGTACACCTTATTCTGTACACCCATCCATTTATATCTTATTCTGTAAACAGTAAGATATGTGTTTCTTATCACTTAAATGTCTGTACACCCATCAGTCTGAATATTATTTAATTCTCCCCCAATTTTGTGTTTTCTTTATTATTGGGATTTTTTATTGAACGTTGTGCGCGCTGAGGTAATTAATTATGGGAATTTTGTATAGAACGTTGTGCGCGCAGAGTAATTATTCGTTACGACTGTTTTGCTCAACGCGTACAGCTGGGTGTATTTTGATCCGATGTGCGCGCTGTATTATATTTTATAAATGTATACCTTTTTAAATACCATGCACAATCCGCACTAAGACGCAAATTTAAACAAATCAAAGAAATGTGAATATTTTTGCTATCTTATTCTGTAAACTGTCGGATATGTGTTGTCTTATCACGTAAATGTCTATATTCCCATCAATCAACTGCTCCGCATTTTATTTGCATCAAATTTGATTTTTTTAACTGGCATGTCAGTCTCAACATTAATTAATTCTCCACCCAATTTTGTGTTTTCTTTATTATTGGGATTTTTTATTCAACGTTGTGCGCGCTGAAGATATTAATTATGGGAATTTAGTATTGAACGTTGTGCGCGCTTGGTAATTATTCGGACGACCGTTTTTCTCAACGCGCACAGCTGGGTGTATTTTGATCCGTTGTGCGCGCTGTATTATATATCCAAAATGTTTACAATTTAAAAACCCCGCATGGTGCGCACTAAAACTAAAATTTTAACAAATCAAAGAAATGTGAATATTTTTGCAGTCTTATTCTGTAAACTGTCAGATATGTGTTGTCAAATCACTTAAATTTCCTTACACCCATCAATCAACTTAAATTATATTTGCATCAATTATGATTTTTTTTTCTTCCATGTCAGTATGAACAGTAATTAATCTACAAATATTTTGTGTTTCTTCTTTATTATTGGGATTTTTAATTGAACGTTGTGCGTGCTGAAGTTATTAATTATGAGGATTTTGTAATGAATGTTGTGTGCGCAGAGTAAGTATTCATTACGACCATTACGCTGAACGCGGACAGCTGTGTATATTTTGTTCCGTTGTGCCCGCTGTATTATATATTCTAAATGTATACCTTTTTATATACCTCGCACTAAGGGACAATTTAAACAAATCAAAGAAATGTATATCTTTTTGCTGTCTTATTCTGCAAACAGTCGGATATGTGTTGTCTTATCAATTAAATGTATTGAACGTTGTGCGCGCTGATGTAATAAATTGTGGGAATTATGGGAATTAAATTTATTGAACGTTGTACGCGCAGAGGAATTATTCGTTACGACCGTTTTGCTCAACGCGCACAGCTGGGTGTATTTAAATCCGTTGTGCGCGCTGTATTATATTTTATAAATGTATACCTTTTTATATACCCCGCACTAAGGATCAAATTTTAACAAATTAAAGAAATGTAGATATTTTTGCTGTCTTATTCTGAAAAAAGGTCTGATATGTGTTGTCTTATCACTTAAATGTCCATCAATCAACTATTGCGCATCAGATAATTCAATGGGATTTTTTATTTAATTCCCCCAATTTGAAGTGACTCTGACATTAATTAATTCCCCCAATTTTGTTTTCTTATTTATTATTGGGATTTTTTATTGAACGTTGTGCGCGCTGAAGTTATTAATTATGGTTATTTTGTATTGAACGTTGTGGGCGCAGAGTAACTATTGGTAACGTCCACTTTTCTCAACGCGCACAGCGGGGTGTATTTTGATCCGTTTTGCGCGCAGAGCAATTATTCGTTACGAACGTTTTGCGTGTAATTTGATCAGTGCTCGCAACCTTACCTAATGTTGCCCATATGGCGTGATGATTAACTGTGGGTAATAGAGCATGTAATACAGTTTTGCTCAGCACGCACAACGGTCATGGCATCTGACTGTTGTGTGCGATGGTCTATTGTGTTTAATTGCATACAGTTTGGCTCTGCGAGCAAAAGTTGTGTGATTTGGGTAATGGTTGATAACAAGAAACTGTTTTGCTCATCGCGCACAGCGGTCAAACAAATCGATACGAACGTTGTGCATGCTAGTAACTGTGTGCACACGTAAATAGTTTATCACAACATATAGCATGAGCCTGTTGTGCGCCCTGGGGAATTTATAGTTAGGTGAACAGTGTTTGATCAGAATATATATGTCGGACATTGACTCAAGTAAGCATCAATGTATATATGACCTTATATCAATTTTGTATTGTCCTGTAATTGTATCAAATTAAATGACATAGTATTAAGGTCTGAATTCTAACAAACTACAGCATTATGCATTATAATGTACATAATGCATAAATGTTATTTATAGTTCGGTAAACAATTTTGCTCAGTAATATCAACGTCGGACATATATATCACCTATATCATTTTTGTATTAGGGTCTGAATTCCAAAATACTACAACACTTATGGATTATTCTGTACATTACACAACAAAGTTGAAACTACAGCTAAACATTTTGCAACTTTACAGTTTGGAACTGGTATGAAATTCAATCACGGGAATATCCTAATGGTACATTGAATCCCACTACGCAAAACTGTTCACAGTGACAGAGTCATGCTGAACAGCTCAAGCAAGATGGCATTTATGATCAGCTCCAATAGCACGCACCATCATCACTAGCATCCAGATCGTCCATAACGGTATAAGTAGCCACTCCTTTAACGAAGTTGGCTGATCTGGATTCTTCAGCGCATGCCACTGTATGCGTTGAAGAAGCATCAATTATGAACGATAAAAAGCATATTTAAGTAAAAAAATAGGGTATAAAGACATGCAACTTTACGTTTAGGGACTGATATAAAAATATATCACGGTTGCTTCTTCTCGGAAGAATCCGCTGCTGTAGTAGAACATATGAAGGAGCAAATAACATCTTCCAGTACACGTCAATTGCCGGTAGTATATTGTTCATCTTTGTGTGTTGAAGACGAAGCAGTGAGGAACAACGGGAAATATTTAGCATTGTGAAGAAAAAATAGTGTATGAAGTAGAAACAGATAGAATTAGGTAGAATACTATCATTAAGAAGTGGAGTGGTTGACAAGGTCTAGTGGGAAGAGAGGCTATTTATAGACGAATTGGACTGGCCCATTGATGAGGACGATAGACTACAGTAGAGTCACTGTGCGTGATATTGTATTGGACATAAAGACGAGTGAATCTACAACAAACTGTTTCAGCCAGATGATGTTCCCAAGAAGGTTTGGACTTTACGGTGCGCGTTGAGCAAACTTGAAGGCCAATAACAAAATTGCTCAACGCGCACAACGGGGAAAATAATGGCTGTTATGCAAGATGAGCAAATTATTTATGTTTGTACAATATTACTCAAGGCATTTTTAAGTATTTAATTTGTTGTTCCGCTAAATTGTTTTACACTAAATTTTTTATTTTGTTTAAGTTAATGGATCATGCTTCTACATAATCTTTCCCAAGGCACTTTTTATTTCAAAGTTTAGGGTTCCAAGGCATTTCTCCCCTAAATTTAATCTTCACAATCTTTCCCAAGGCACCTCTAATTTCAAAGTTTAGGTTCCCATGGCACGTCCCCCCCAAATTTAATCTCCACAATCTATCCAAAGACACTTCTAATTTCAAAGTTTTGGTTTCCAAAACACTTTTCCCACTAAAATTTAAGTTTTCCAACTAAAATTTTCATAAAATCCAATCTCAGCCATTGATTTCCCAGGATCAAATCCTAGCCACTCTTTATCTTGTCCTGGTCAGCCCTAGAAGTCAAAAAACGAGTTTGGCTCCTCGCGCAAAAAGGTCACAAATACGTGCAGTTGTGTGAACTGAGTAATTGTAGATAATCAGATACGGGTATGCTCACAGACCGCACATCGGTCAAACTCATTATGTGACCGATGTGCGCGCTGAGTAATTGTGTGCAAACGTAAATGTTTTATCACAACGTATATAAGGACGGTCACAATTTATGCCCGTTGTGCTCGCTGGGTAAATCATATAACGGTAAAAAGTTTTTACATAGGTAATATCAATTTTGGACATTGATTCAAGTAAGCATCGATGTATATATCACATATATCAATTTCATAATGTCATGCAATTGTATCAAATTAAATGACAGTGTATTAAGGTCTGAATTCTATCATACTACAACATTTATACGTTACACTGTACATACCACAACAAATTTGAAACTACATTTCGTACATAATGACATAAAACACCAAAGAATATCTACCCACAAACACTCTTCTCCGTCGATGATCAAAAATACAATATAAGACAAGAGAAAGGCTTGTGCGTCAAAGGACCGGCCACCTCAAAAACCTGGAGGCGGAGGCGGTGATGGTGGCGCAACAGTACGGATGTCTCTAGGAGAGGGCACCAGAGTCTCCATCTTCTCTTGTATGTTCGACATTATGAGCATCATAGTGTCGAAGTCGCTACGCAGAAGTGAGATCGCCAGATTGGTGTTGGAGAGATGGGTTTCAATTTCTCCTAATCTACGAGTAAAGTTCACCGGCTGATGGGAGGATGATGAAGCAGCAGATGCGGGGCTTACATTGCCTATGAGTATATCCTTAAGCTGACGTTGTTCATCTGTAAGTACAGAGACAAACGTAGTAAGCTCCTCGAGTTTGCTACGGAGGTTGTGCAGAACAGAGTCCTGACGGCGAGACATCCCATCCATAGAGAGGAGGCCGTTATAACTGTTGTCCTCGAGTGGGGCTTTTTCAGCCGGAGATGGAACTGATGAACCTGCATGTAAAGGAGGAAACGCAGGAGGAGGCAACAGCACATTGTGTTCACCTTGAGTTGGACCAAGCGAAAGCGAATCACGCAGAATGGGTCTATAGGCCAGGAACGATGAGGGAAGGGGATCAACGTGTTCAGGTGACGGTGAATCATCATCACTAACTCCCCAAGGGTCAGAAAAAGTCGACTCACGAGATCGTTTTGGCGGCATGAAGAAACCCGAGTACGAAATGCGAGAGTGTTGAGATGAAGAAGAAAACGGAACGACAGATCAAAGGAAAGAGGAATGAAATTTTCCGCGAAACCCCTCGTCTACTGACTCCACATATATATAATGATTGGTTATTTTAATCTCAGCCGCTGGATTACATATGGAAGTGGAACTGACTAAAACGATCTCATCAGACGACTGGGGTAAAGCATCCGTTCGAATGGGCAAAAAAAATCGTAATTAAGGGCTTACACGGAAACCGAGGTTCTACTTGACTCATTCTCCAGTTACCACACGTGAACATTGTTGAGAAGAAAGTAGAATCATTTACTGTCATCATTACGTACCTCCAAAATAAGATTGTACGAGATGGCGGTTGTACTTTCATCATTACGTGGCATACCGATTGCGTCTCGCAACCGATCTATAAATATCTATTGTTTAGTAGCCACTGCACGTTCAGGAGCGATGTGTATTCAAACGGAACGTGAATGCCCATGAGGTGCACGTATATCGGTCCAGCCTAGAGCCGCCGTTTGGCACCCGATCTATTACCTCGGC
The DNA here is from genome assembly GCA_030789695.1 of Scilla litardierei. Taxonomy (NCBI): domain Eukaryota; kingdom Viridiplantae; phylum Streptophyta; class Magnoliopsida; order Asparagales; family Asparagaceae; genus Scilla; species Scilla litardierei. The sequence continues at coordinate 55,701 of JAULAV010006473.1, read as the reverse complement.
CTCCACCTTTACGGCAGTAGTCCTCTCTATTGACAGGGATTCCTGAGTAACAGGCGAGAACTGATATAATGGAGCCGGTGCAAAGGCAGGAGCGATGTGCATTCAACCGGAACGTGAATGCCCATGAGGTGCACGTATATCGGTCCAGCCTAGAGCCGCCGTTTGGCACCCGATCTATTACCTCGGCCTCCACCTTTACGGCAGTAGTCCTCTCTATTGACAGGGATTCCTGAGTAACAGGCGGGAACTGATATAATGGAGCCGGTGCAAAGGCAGGAGCGATGTGCATTCAACCGGAACGTGAATGCCCATGAGGTGCACGTATATCGGTCCAGCCTAGAGCCGCCGTTTGGCACCCGATCTATTACCTCGGCCTCCACCTTTACGGCAGTAGTCCTCTCTATTGACAGGGATTCCTGAGTAACAGGCGGGAACTGATATAATGGAGCCGGTGCAAAGGCAGGAGCGATGTGCATTCAACCGGAACGTGAATGCCCATGAGGTGCACGTATATCGGTCCAGCCTAGAGCCGCCGTTTGGCACCCGATCTATTACCTCGGCCTCCACCTTTACGGCAGTAGTCCTCTCTATTGACAGGGATTCCTGAGTAACAGGCGGGAACTGATATAATGGAGCCGGTGCAAAGACAGGAGCGATGTGCATTCAACCGGAACGTGAATGCCCATGAGGTGCACGTATATCGGTCCAGCTTAGAGCCGCCGTTTGGCACCCGATCTATTACCTCGGCCTCCACCCTTACGGCAGTAGTCCTCTCTATTGACAGGGAATCCTGAGTAACAGGCGGGAACTGATATAATGGAGCCGGTGCAAAGGCAGGAGCGATGTGCATTCAACCGGAACGTGAATGCCCATGAGGTGCACGTATATCGGTCCAGCCTAGAGCCGCCGTTTGGCACCCGATCTATTACCTCGGCCTCCACCTTTACGGCAGTAGTCCTCTCTATTGACAGGGATTCCTGAGTAACAGGCGGGAACTGATATAATGGAGCCGGTGCAAAGGCAGGAGCGATGTGCATTCAACCGAAACGTGAATGCCCATGAGGTGCACGTATATCGGTCCAGCCTAGAGCCGCCGTTTGGCACCCGATCTATTACCTCGGCCTCCACCTTTACGGCAGTAGTCCTCTCTATTGACAGGGATTCCTGAGTAACAGGCGGGAACTGATATAATGGAGCCGGAGCAAAGGCAGGAGCGATGTGCATTCAACCGGAATGTGAATGCCCATGAGGTGCACGTATATCGGTCCAGCCTAGAGCCGCCGTTTGGCACCCAATCTATTACCTCGGCCTCCACCTTTACGGCAGTAGTCCTCTCTATTGACAGGGATTCCTGAGTAACAGGCGGGAACTGATATAATGGAGCCGGTGCAAAGGCAGGAGCGATGTGCATTCAACCGGAACGTGAATGCCCATGAGGTGCACGTATATCGGTCCAGCCTAGAGCCGCCGTTTGGCACCCGATCTATTACCTCGGCCTCCACCTTTACGGCAGTAGTCCTCTCTATTGACAGGGATTCCTGAGTAACAGGCGGGAACTGATATAATGGAGCCGGTGCAAAGACAGGAGCGATGTGCATTCAACCGGAACGTGAATGCCCATGAGGTGCACGTATATCGGTCCAGCTTAGAGCCGCCGTTTGGCACCCGATCTATTACCTCGGCCTCCACCCTTACGGCAGTAGTCCTCTCTATTGACAGGGAATCCTGAGTAACAGGCGGGAACTGATATAATGGAGCCGGTGCAAAGGCAGGAGCGATGTGCATTCAACCGGAACGTGAATGCCCATGAGGTGCACGTATATCGGTCCAGCCTAGAGCCGCCGTTTGGCACCCGATCTATTACCTCGGCCTCCACCTTTACGGCAGTAGTCCTCTCTATTGACAGGGATTCCTGAGTAACAGGCGGGAACTGATATAATGGAGCCGGTGCAAAGGCAGGAGCGATGTGCATTCAACCGAAACGTGAATGCCCATGAGGTGCACGTATATCGGTCCAGCCTAGAGCCGCCGTTTGGCACCCGATCTATTACCTCGGCCTCCACCTTTACGGCAGTAGTCCTCTCTATTGACAGGGATTCCTGAGTAACAGGCGGGAACTGATATAATGGAGCCGGAGCAAAGGCAGGAGCGATGTGCATTCAACCGGAATGTGAATGCCCATGAGGTGCACGTATATCGGTCCAGCCTAGAGCCGCCGTTTGGCACCCAATCTATTACCTCGGCCTCCACCTTTACGGCAGTAGTCCTCTCTATTGACAGGGATTCCTGAGTAACAGGCGGGAACTGATATAATGGTGCCGGTGCAAAGGCAGGAGCGATGTGCATTCAACCGGAACGTGAATGCCCATGAGGTGCACGTATATCGGTCCAGCCTAGAGCCGCCGTTTGGCACCCGATCTATTACCTCGGCCTACATCTTTACGGTAGTAGTCCTCTCTATTGACAGGGATTCCTGAGTAACAGGCGGGAACTGATATAATGGTGCCGGTGCAAAGGCAGGAGCGATGTGTACTCAAACGAAACGTGATCGTCAAGGTAATAGGTGCAGTCAAGAGAAAGGGCTTTCTCCTCTCTTCCAAGAGAGTCTTCAACACACAACACACTTCTCCTTCAAGTTCTACTTCAAGGCATATGGGATTGTAAGTGTTGCTTTCATAATTTCATAACTTTCGTTATTTTGTTTTTGTGCTAGGTTTCCGAGAGCGGTTTGCTTACTCACAAGTTGTAGGAGTGAAGGACATCGATTGTATTCGATTTCACTTGTAGGGTTGCTACAAGTGGGTTTAAAGGCAACCTCAAGTTAGTGTTCTAACTTGAGTATCCGGAGGTATCCGGGTGGAAGGGACGTAGGATAACCGGGAACAAGGCGGGAGGTTACTTGGGTAATCCGAACACTTGAAACATAATTGCGTGTGCATTTGTTTATTATTTGGGTTTAATTTTAATTCCGCACTTTATTTGTTGATCATATATCATATATATGTGTGAATTTTGTGATATGGTCTCCATGTATGATATATCTATATGTGTTGTGATTTGAGACGTTAAGTTTCCTTCGTGTATCTCAATGTTGATATTGGACTTTCGTTCCTCTTATCACCTAAGTTTATAATGTGGTTTTATGATTTTTTGGATTTTATATTTATATATATTTAGATTCTTATTTGGCACGATTGTTGTTATTTTACTGCCGCCTGTTGGATAATGCCATAGGGGGATCGAAATAAACAAACAGAATCGTAATGAATGTTCTATGTATGGTCTAATAAACAGACATACAAAAACTGGATGTAGGTTTCTACACTGTTTTTTTATACACCGGAAGTTGCTACATTGACTCTCCAAATTTGGCTGGCCCTGTAGCAAACCGGCAAATTGATTCCTGTTTTGCAGGGCGGTTGATGGAGGGAAAACGCCATATTTGGCGTGTTGTTGCAGTGTGGTTTGGAGATGATATAACCGGCCAACTTCCGCTTAGACTTGCATGGAGTCGTCGAATATAGCTTAATTCACGTAAACTAAATATGGGAAAAAATACCTAATTAAATGTCACATCATCTACCAACTAGATTCAATGGGGTTGGATAGTGGGGTGTCGAGACTCGAGAATATATTGTGGGGCCCGCTAAACAGTCTGCGGACCTTCGCGTTCGAATGTTGTTAACTGGGCAATTTGCAGTAGGTTTCGCGTCGTTCCGCTGTGCTGCGTTGAAATATTCTATCTTTTTCCCTCTGTGGGCTCCACTTTAATGTGTCACTATTAATAAGACGAAAAGCGATGGTACGTAGTGATGGAAATTGCGGATGAGGTGAGAGGTTGGTGGGACCACAAACAAGAATTCGACCGGTCATCTACTCATCCAACTGCCGACTTTGCTGGAACTTTGTTTGAGAAAAGTTTTTCACGTCAGCGCCATATCAGCGAATATTTGTATCCATTCTGACAAGTAAAACATTTTAGTCGTTTAATATATCTCCTCACACAACTGTATACAGTAATGCCATATGTGCGCGATGAGGAAATTCGTATAATAAATCCAAATATTCGACCGCGCACAACTATCACACATTTACGCATATACTGCGCGTGACTAAATTATGTTTGCTCACCGCGAACATCGGTTCAAATTTTGCCGCGTTTTGCGAGCTCAGTAATTAATCCGCCGTTTGTTTATACTTGTAATAACAAATGGAAGAGCGAGAGAGTCAAGAAGCAAGATGGCCACCCATAATGGAGGACCCGGCAAAAAATTTGAGTTGCCGCCAAACTCGGAGTATTAATGTAGCAGACCGCAAAAAAACGCCGCGAAGACCCCAGAAAACCCCTCCATGCGTCCGGTCAAGTGGAGGATATTTATCCCGCCAAATTTGGGGATATATCACCATTCGCCATGATTTGTGCCTTCACTGCAGATATGGCTGAGAAATCGTGTCAGTGGGACGAAGAAACTTTGCAAGGCCAGTCTTCAGAGGGAAGAAGAGACGGTGACGTAGCTGATAACCGTTCCCTTCATGACAGGGGGGATGTGCGGCCGCAGTTGCCTGAGACTCCCCTAAGGGATACGTGGCCATGGGGAGGTCTCGTTCCGGCAGGCTATGTCCCCCCGGCGTACGAGGGGGCATTGCTGTTGAATCCGCCCACTGACGTTCCATCGGAAGGTACTAGGGGGAACCGTCACCGACCCTTCTTCCCCGTCTGGGACGGCGAGTCTGCATTGGTGGATAGGGGGGTGGCCAGTCGGCTGGTGGAGAACTCCATCCTTCCCATTGACCAAAGTGTCGTGGGTCAAATTGACATTGAAAGGCTCGCTAACTCAGTCGTTTATGGCAGTTACCAGGTTAAGTACTAATGTCGTCTCGTTGTGCTGTTGCCTTACTCTTACAGTCTTACTTATCCATGATTCCCTGCAGACATCATTGGTCGGGGCGGAACTGCGTCGCCGAGTGGTGCAATTGTTGATTGCCGACCAGAAAAAGGCGGTTTCCTTCGAATCTCAACTTAAGGATTTGAAGGAGCAGCTGATGAAAGAGAGAGACCGCAGATCTTAGGCGGAGTGGGAGGTTGCGAAAGCTAAAGATCGGGCGGCCTCTATGTCAGCGGTTCGGAAGAGCTCCGAAGAGCGATGGTACGTAGAGAAGAGCAGTCTCCTGGCTCGTGTTCGCTCCGGGACATACACCCAAAGAACGGTTGTAGTTTTACCGCAAGCGCACGGTATAGCGGCGAGCGGGTATCGAACACATGGAGGACGAATGACCGTGCTTGCTCCTAATCAACCTGGCTATTCAAGAATAGAGAGAGTTGCCTTGGGCGATCCTGTCACAATCGTCAGACAAATGTGCGAAATATCAAATCAAATAAAGAATGTCTAGGGAATGGGGAATCCCCGCTACTAACCGTATTTCATAAATGTGGTTCGTCGGTATTAAAATTGCTAGAATGAGAATTTGGATGAACTAGTTGCAACTAAATGTGGAACCAAGCTCACGCTCTCGCGCTGTCGCCGGTCTATAGCTATCCTAGGGTCGGGTCCAATCTCTTGCAAACCTAGCCTAGGAAAGCTAGCATTAGGGTCAACATCATCGTCCAATTGCGCACCGAGCCCAATCTCTTGCAAACTCGGTCCACAATCTAAATTAGGATAGTTCCTACCCGTCCAATCTCTTGCAAACGGGTATCGGCGCGGAATTGCAACCGGAGATCCTAGTATCGGTCCAATCTCTTGCAAACCGATACTTCGAAAATCCGACTCCAACCCAATTCGGATTTCTAGGGCTTCCTATCAAATTGGGATACAATCTCTTGCAAATCCCAATTGATATGAATACCTAGCTATCCGTAGTAATTCGATCCCAATCTAATCTCTAATTATTGATTCTAGCACAATTTCTACCAATTCGTCACAAATACGAAATTGGGTTTGTAGGGTTCATCCCCACGCCCCAAGACGTGGAGACTACTCACAAATCATAGCAATAGCACAAAAATAATCAATGAAATAGACAATGGAATTCATCACAACAATGATATAAACAATAAAAATAGAGTTTTTGGGGAAGAGAGATGCAAACCAAAGTAGTTCTTCAATTAATCCAACAAAAATCCAAGTTTTTCTCTTCTCCAATCACAAATAATAAAGCTAAAAAGTAATCTCAAAAAAGGCTGCAAAAAATCTAAGAGATGGCTCCTAAAACTAGGGTAAAAACAGGGCTTAAATAGCCCCAAAAATCGTCCAAAAATCCTGACCAAAACGCCCCTGCACAGCCTGTTTTCCGCAAATTTTGCTACAGGCAGCGCATCGCACTCAGCCGAGTGACAAAAGTCGCTCGGCCGAGTGAAAACCCTGTCATTTTCCAGTAAGTCGGGGGCTTCAAGGGTCTTCAGTTCGAAGGCGGCTCGGCCGAGTGAGTTGTTGTCACTCGGCCGATGGCTTTACTGCACTCGGGCGGACGCGGTTTACCACTCGGCCGAGTGGGTCTTCTGAAGCTCAGGTGGCCGAAAAGCAGTAACTTCGATATTTTTGAGGGCCTTCGTCTGGGCGCCACTCGGGCGGACGCGGTATCGTCACTCGGCCGATGTGGTCTCCGTCGCTCGGCCGAGTACACATGGAAAACGTGTCTGAAAGGGTCGGCCGAGCAGTGTCTCGCTGGTCGGCCGAGTGGCTCCTCCACTCGGCCGAGTGGGACACAAAAAATGCCCAATCTGATTGTTTTCGCCTCCTCGTCGCTCCTGCGACATCCATTCTTCTTCCTCTCCTCTCCAACAGCAAAATATCCCTCGGGGAGGTCGTCGGTGGCCGTGTAGAGTAAGCGCGTCTCGAGATCACTCCAAATCGCGCCAAATCACCTGAAATGCGACAAAAACAACAAATCGTGAAAAGCATCGCAATATCGTCGATATATCGTGAAAAACATGATTTGGGCGATCTAAATGGCATGCAAATCCACGGAAAAAAAGGTGTAAAATATGGAGTGAGCAAAATCCCCCAAGCTTGCCTCTTACTCGTCCTCGAGGAAGATAAGTAAAAGGCGAACCCGGTGGATTCGGAAAACAAAACGGCGAAAAAACGAAAAAAAGAAAAACGAAGAAGAATGAAAACCAAATGAAAATAAAGACGAAAGAAAGAAGCGAAGAGGTAGGGTGCTAGATCATTTTCTCAGGACGTGGGTTTCACTTACTCTTATAGCATGCACCGAATGAGAAATACATGTCAAAGAATCTTATTTTGATATCATAGTATAATAGTGCAAATAGAAATAGAAAACCCACGAACAATGATATAATCATGAAGAACGGAATGATTTTAAAATTAACATTGCCTGAATCATTTAAAGCGGTATACAAATCACAGATCACACACTTTTCAATTGAACGCTTTCTATCTGGAGTATAAGAGTATCACACTATAGAATAGAGAGAATAGAAAAGTTTGGATTTCATGAAATGAACGCTAGGCTTAGATTTCTGGATTTCGTGAAGCTAGAAACAATCTCACCGAGTATAGAATATTACTTAGCCTAGGTTGTCGTGCAATGTCAAGTAGTCACTCTCTCACACATCAATGGGTCCCCTCCCCCAAGCTTATCTATAAGCGTGGTGGCACAAAAATATTTACATCCCCATTTTTATATAGCTCCAAAAGCAAAGAAGAGAAAAAAGAAAGAAAGAAAGTGAGATGGGATCTTTTGTTGAGGATTTTTCCTCTTTTCTCTTTTTTTTTCTTTTTCTCTTTTTTTTTGCAATATATACACAATGATCCCAACTCAGAGAGAGATAATGATATACAAGAATGTTTTTCTCTCTTTATATATTTATTATTATTTTTTTAGAAAAAGGGATTTGGAGCTAGGAATTAATAGCGGGGGAAATGCCATAAAATAGAATCACTAAGGGGAGATCCACCAATGATTTTTAAAAGTAGAGAAATGATGTTCAAGATTTGTGGAGAAAGAAATATATATAACTCTCGGTTCACTCTATAAGACATGCACGACAACTTCAGCAGGGTAATCTAATCTACTCAGTTTCGATCACAAAAAAGCTAACTAATCCAGATATATCATAGCTAACATCATTCAATCATCCCGAAGTGAAGTGTACAATTCATGCATATAGAAGTGATATAGGAAAAGAAATCGGTACTCCAGATATAGGCATTCAATGCGTGAATCTTGGTGTGTTTTCTGTGATAGCATACATATGAATATTCAGGCTCAGTTAATAATAAAACTTCATCCATTTTCATGCGGAGAAAGTGTGGGTTACTATTCTAGATGCAAAGCAAGTCATAGCATATGATATCAGAAATAAAATCTAAGACATGACAAATATAGCATGCATATAGAATAAGCTAACTCCACGTAGACATCATCACAGAAAATTCATCTCTAGCATGAGATGAAAAAGGAAAGAAATAAAGATAAGAAAAATAAAACTATGCAATGCGGCACACAGAGAAATAAGAAAAACGTGATGCATGGCAAAATGAAAGAAAATAAAGAAAAATGAGTGCAAAAGTGAAAAGAAACGGTGTGAAAAACTAAAAATAAAGGTGGCAAATCGAAAAAGAACGTGAGAACTCACTCCCCCAAGCTAAAGTGCACAGTGTCCTCAATGTGCAAAGTGTGGCACACAGAGAGACAAGTAATGAGAGGGGCAAGTGAGGATGCATGTATGATGGAAAGAAAAAAGATAATAAAACGAAAAATAAAGAAATGAAAATATGATGCGGAGATGATGTATGCACAGATATGAGTGATACGAGTATAAATGGGTCACCAAAAGCTCTCCCTCTCTCCCAAAAAAGATATATAAAGATACGGCAAATGAGAATCACAAAAAAGTGAGGGGAGGGGGGTGGACAAAAAGGCATCAGGACCCAGCAGAAACGGGCAGCACACCGGCAAAAGGAATCGATGGCATCAAGGGTGCCTAGGAAGGTGGTGCTGCGCCGTCTCCGTCCTGAGGCGGAGGTGGTGGTGGTGGCGGTGTAGGCTGCTGAGCTGGGGTGGGCGTGGAAGTGGAAGCAGGTCTAGTGTGTGTGGAAGTGTGTGCGGGAACCTGCTGGGTGGGTGGGGGTACGCGCGGAAGACGCTCTAAGATCTGTGTCAGGCAGTAGTGGATCTGAGGGATCAGGTCAAAGCGTCCAGCCATCGTAGAGACGGTGGAGGACAGGGTCCTAAGGTCACCTCTAAGACCGCTCACCGCCAACTCAAGAGCACGTATGCTCTGCAGTACAGTGTCAGGCGGGGGTGGTGCAGAGGGACGCACCGGTCTAGGCTGCGCAGGGCGGGGCTGGCGTACGCGAGTGGAGTATGTAACGGGCTCAGCAGGGAAGGGGACAAAAGGTGCCGCGCCAGCAAATGTGGGCCTGGCCTCAGTGTGAGGCCGGGACACCGGCTGGTGAGAAGTAGAGGCAGCGGCAGCAAAGGAAGCGTGCAAAAGTGGCAACAAGGTGGCAAGAGAGGTCAGTGGCCCAGAAGTGTGGACAGACGCCACGACGCTCTCGGAGAATACGGCGGCTGTGGAGACAGAGGACTCGACCGCTGGGGCGGAACTGTGTTGACCAAAAGGCGCAATCCCAGCGGAGATCATGCTAGCCATGGTCTCCACGACCGCGGCAAACGAGGGCGCTCCACTCTTGACAAAGGTCGGCGGGCGCTCGGGGAGTGCGGAGCAAAGAGGCTCCACGGACAGAGGGCCAGAGGTGGCAGCGGGAGTGGTGGGGACAGCCTCGGAAGTGGTGACAGTGGTGGAAGTGGGCTCAGCAAAAGTACTCTCGACACTGACAGAGGTGGGGACATAAGTGTCAGGAGCAGTGGAAACGTCAGGAACAGGCTGAGGGGCCACAGGGTCGACGGGGTCGGCAACAGGCTCGGCAGGGTGTGCAGCAGGGTCTGCGGGAGCAGCCTGGGCATGGGCAGCGTGGGCCTGCTCGACCTCCTCGGCCTCGAGCACGTACGCAGCGGGGATGAGGACATCCATCGCTGGGAGCCAGTCAACGTGGGCCGGTGCAATCTGGGTCCGAGCTGGGCTCGGGAGAATCATGTAGTCGGCACCGAAAGGGCCGTGCAACCAGACCCAGTGACGCTCACCATGCGGACGCAGCATCTTCATCCGGGCCATAACGTCTATCGACAAGGAAGTGGGGCCCGGAACGCGTCGCAGGTCGTCAGGTAGGTCCTCGCCGGTCATCATGGTAAGCAGGGTGATCAGACCGCCGCAGCATATCGGTGAGCGAGCGCCCACCGACACAATGATACGGTCTAAAAACCAAGCCGCAATGTCGATCACGACGGCGGGGACAAGCTCATCTCCATCCCTAGATAGAGCTCTGGGACGTGTCATCGCATAGAGCATGTAGAGCTCTGGCGTAGACATCGTGCCCGGCTCATATCTGGCCAAGAAGGTGGTCGCCATAAGGCGCTGGGCAATACGTAGGCAGGGGTGGATGATGGCCGAGGCCTTGGCCCTACTAGGGTCAAAGGCGGCGTGGTGGCCTGTGATCCGTGCCCAGAATGCACGGGCGTCGAAAGAAGGTGGGGGGGATGTGGGTAGGGCCGTAACCGCGATCGGCTCCGGGGACTGCGGGCCATGAGAAGAATGCTCTCATCATATCGAGAGTGACCTGGCACTCTCGATCCATGAACCTAAATGAGCATCCCTCATCGGTCCGGGAGATCGAACTCAAAACCTCAAGTGTCGGGCGGGTAAAAGTATCCGCCGACACCTGGAAAAAATCTCGCCAGCCCACGATGTCGTACAACGTGAGCATCCCCTCAAGTACCCCCAGGCGTCCTAGGTCAGCGAGGTGTGCAAACCTGGAGGGTACGATCGAGCGCTGGGAGATACGCTCGAAGACGGCGCGGTGTGCGTCGTCTCGGAACGTAATCCCGAGCGGCCCCGACCAGTGGAGCCGGTGGTGGTGGCTGTGGATCGGCTGGGAGAGGCTGTGCGGGCTGGAGATGCACTGCAGGCTGTGCGGGGTGTGCGGGGCATGCAGGCTGTGCTGGGTGGACGGCGTGTGTGGGGGAAGGCGGAGGAGAGTCCTCCAACTCGTGGGAGGGGCCGGCATCATCCGACCGCTTCCGCTTGGCGGAAGCTCTCTTCGACCGCGGCCGTGTCCGGGGCGGCATATCGGCCCCGAGCGCGTGTCGAAAAGTGAAAAGTGCGACGTGTGCACAAAGAATGGAAAGAGTGTACCCAAACACACCGTGAGTGCTAAGCAGTGGAAGCGTGCGAAGTCCGCGCCTCCACGAAGTCTTGAGCAGCCCGTAGAAGCTCCCCTGAGCTCCCCTAAGCTCCAAAAAGCAACCTGCGCATGGAAAAGCGATATCAGCGAGTAATAATCAAAATGTATGGAGCAATAGGGGTATAACAGATAGATATGGGAATTGATTCGGGTTAGGGGTTCGATTAATACACGGATCCTCAAAAACTACGCAAAAAGAGGAGAAAATGGTGAAAACAAGCGAACCGGAGGTGACCGGGCGGTGCGCCGCCGGCGGCGATTCGGGCGAGGCGTCGGCGGGCTCGGCCGGCGGTGGCGGGGCCGAGCGGCGGCGGGGCAGCGGCGGTCGGGCGAGTGAGGGTCGAGCGAGGGGGAATCGGGCGTGGGAGCTGAAGGGGCGCGGGCGAGAATTGGGGATTTGCGTTTTCGAATTCCGCGCCCCCCTCGCCGCTTATATATAAAAAAGTTACGACTCGGCCGAGTGACGTTCTCACTCGGCCGAGCGAGGCAAATAAAAATTTCTCCCCGATATCGCTTCGGCCGAGTGGCTTTGCCAGCCTCGGCCGAGTGGAGTAAGTCCATTCGGCCGAGTGACTCAAGCTACTCGGCATGACTCGCCCTAGGAGGGTATCCGTTTTACTCGGCCGAGTGAAAATGTAGACTCGGCCGAGTAGCAGTTCTAATGAAATGAGGAAAATAGACAGAGAGTTGGGTATAGCAGACTTCCCTCGTTCGTGAGCGGCTCGGCCGGGTGAACTTCTGGACTCGGCCGAGTGACTAGTATACTCGGCCGAGTGAGCCTTGTATTCTGCTGTTTGTCTTCGTTTGGGCTCTAAACTCCGTCTTTCTTCCTCCAGTCGATTTCATGCTCCTCCTAAGCGTCGAACGCCTTCTTGGGGCGCTCCTCGTCATCTCGTTCATCCTCCTCATGATGGATCTACCTATCTCCTCTCCTGTCAAGAAAAATAGGACCCGTTATCACAAAATTTTTGGTCGAATGACTCAAAACACTAGAAATCTCTAAAACGAAAATAAAGAAAAAGTAAAAATAAAGCAAAAACCGTCGGGTTGCCTCCTGACAAGCGCTCGTTTTAGGTCGTGAGCTCGACCCCCTATAATTTTCAATCAATGCGGGATGTTTGGTGCATATGAGATGCACCCGTCAAACTTCCCGGGGAGCGCGCTTGGATTTGGACGTGGCGGCGTAGCGTTCTCCCTCGGAGGTCTCTTGTCTCGAATAGTGTTGGGGGGAGGCTCCCCCCAAGCTAGCATTTGCCCCGGTCAACGGCTTAACCGGCGATGCCGATTTCCGTACCGGCGGAGCTTTCTTTTGAGACTTCAATTTCGAGAGCTTGCAGAGCTCTCGAATCCTTGCGACATCAGCGTCGCCTTCATCTTCATCAGCGGAGAAGTCGGGGGAATCATCATTATTGTCTTCATGGCCTAAATCCGGGCCTTCTTCAAATTCTTCATCAAAAGGAGCGCCAATTGAGTGAGGAATCGTCTCCTCTATCACCTCATCGAGGAGGTCCATGTAATTAAGCTCCTCGTGGTAAGGCATGTGCTTCATTGCCTTAGGAATGTGGAGCTCCACCTCGATGTTTCCGACGTTTAAGGTTAAGGTACCTTCGCGCACGTCGACGATGACTCCGGCGGTGGCGAGGAATGGGCATCCAAGTATCAATGAGGTGTCTCCCTCTTCCTTACCGTCCATGATGACGAAGTCACATGGCAAGCATATTCCACCCGGGACTTGAAGTGGGATGTCTTCGGCAATCCCCACCGGCCTTGTTATCCGGCCATCGGCTAATTGAATGCGCATGTTGGTGGGTTTCAACTTTGTCCCGGTGTTAAGCTTTAAGAACATGGAGAGGGGCATGAGACTCACACTAGCCCCAAGATCGACCAACGCCTTTTGAAGAGGCACGCCGCCCAAAGTGCAAGGAATCCGAAAACTCCCCGGATCTTTAAATTTTGCCGGCTCCTTTTCTCTCTTGGTGAACCAAGAGCCCTCCTCGGCTAGCATGATCTTCTCCTTCCTCTTTCTCACCGAAATCAAGTCCTTCAAGAATTTGGCATATGTGGGGATCTCGATGATGGCGTCAAGGAAGGGAATATTTAGGCTAACTCCTCTTAGATACTCGAGGAATTTCGCTATCCTTTTCTCCATTTTCGCTTTCGCTAGTCTTTGGGGGAATGGGACCGGTGGCATGAAGCGCCTCTCCTCAATTAATAGCTCCGCCCTAGATTTCTCCTTGTCTTGTGGCTCCTTCTCCTTTTCAATCTCAACTACCGGCTCAACCGGCTCCAAGCTTTCCTCCACGGCCTCCTCGGTAGGAATCATAGCGGGGGTGGTGTCCTTCCCGCCTCTAGTAGTAACGGCAACTACGGCATTGATGTGGCCCGTGTTGCCCCGTGGGTTTTGCTCCGGTTGCGCCGGCAATCTTTGAGTGTTCCGATTGAGCAACGCCAATTGCTCCGATATTTGAGCCACTACGGTATTAAGAGATTCTTGCCCCGCCTTCAAAGTAGCATTCACCTTATTTTGCTCGACCATGAACGCCTCCACTCTAGTTTCGAAGTCGGATCGTTGTGGAGTTTGTGGAGGGTTTTGATTTTGATTCCTCCACCCTTGGTTGAATCCGGGAGGCCTATATGGTGGAACTTGTTGCCTTGGTTGAAAGTTTTGTTGAGTAGGCCCCCTCGGTGGATAGTTTTGTTGTTGGGGTGGTGGTGGTCGAGCTTGTTGAGGCGGTGGTTGTGGCGGGTTCAAGGCTCCTTCATTGTTGGCGTAGGAGAATCCCGGATGATTTCTTGCGGCCGGATTGGACCAATACCCTTGGTTCCCCGCAACATATTGTACTTGCTCCAAGGATCCTTCTCCTTGCTCTCCTCCCGAGTACATGACTTGAGATTGGTCTTGCCAATCACACATTTGGTTGGTCGGTGCGGAGGTGGATGGGCTTCCTTGGGGCTCCGTGATAAATTTCTCCAATCTCTCCACCACCTTGTGGAGAGAATCGAATTTGCTCGTGAGCTCCGCTACGGCCTTTGCCTCGTAGATGCTAGTTGGCTTTAAGGAGGATGTGGAGTGTCCTCGCTCATCGCCCCATTGTTGGTTATTTGAGGCCATCTCCTCAATTAGGGCCGTAGCTTCCTCGGGAGTCTTTGACAAGATTGCACCATTCGCCGCGGCATCAATAATTTGTTTGGTCCCCGGTTGGAGACCGTTGTAGAAGCTATGAACTAGCTCCCAATCCTCTATACTGTGGTGCGGGCATTGGTGCTGCAAATCCTTAAATCGCTCCCAAGCTTCATAGAGCGTCTCATGTGGTCCTTGCTTGAAGGACATGAGAGCGCTCCGGATCTTCACCGTCTTGGATGGTGGATAGAATTTGTCAATGAATGCATCCGCCAACCCGTCCCAAGAGGTGAAAACTCCGTCAGCTTGCGTCCTCAGCCAATAGAGTGCTTTGTCCTTTAGCGTGAAGGGGAAGAGGCGCAGTCTGATGGCATCGATGGGGACCCCCGGCATTTGGAATGTGGCGCACTTCGACAAGAATGATTGGATGTGGTAGTGGGGGTTCTCATGAGCGTTCCCATGAAATGGGTCTTGTTGCATCAAAACCACCAATCCCGTCTTTAGCTCGAAGTTCTTGTCGGCCGCCAACTCCGGCACGGCAATGGATGACGTAGTAGAAGAGGTCTTAGGCCGAAGCCTATCGCGAATAGAAATTATTCTCGCCATCCTCGCCGCCAATTCTTCGGGAGTTTCCGGGTTGGTCATAAACCGCCCTTCCGGATATTGTCTCCTTTCCGCTCTAAGTCTCCGCGCGGTACGTTCGATCTCGGGATCGAATAATAAGGCTTCGGGGTCCGCCGTAGATCTCGTGTACATGCACAGGGAAAACAGAGTTTCAAAGAGATGATTAGTACCGTGGAAGGGTTAGGTAAGAATAGTAGGGGAAATAATAATGGTAACAAAAAAAAATAAAAATAAAAGAAAGAAATAGCTAGGGTGAAAAAGAATCAAACGCAATCGCCTCCCCGGCAACGGCGCCAAAAACTTGATCGCTCCGGGACGTACACCCAAAGAACGGTTGTAGTTTTACCGCAAGCGCACGGTATAGCGGCGAGCGGGTATCGAACACAGGGAGGACGAATGACCGTGCTTGCTCCTAATCAACCTGGCTATTCAAGAATAGAGAGAGTTGCCTTGGGCGATCCTGTCACAATCGTCAGACAAATGTGCGAAATATCAAATCAAATAAAGAGCGTCTAGGGAATGGCGAATCCCCGCTACTCACCGTATTTCATAAATGTGGTTCGTCGGTATTAAAATTGCTAGAATGAGAATTTGGATGGACTAGTTGCAACTAAATGTGGAACCAAGCTCACGCTCTCGCGCTGTTGCCGGTCTATAGCTATCCTAGGGTCGGGTCCAATCTCTTGCAAACCCTAGCCTAGGAAAGCTAGCATTAGGGTCAACATCATCGTCCAATTGCGCACCGAGCCCAATCTCTTGCAAACTCGGTCCACAATCTAAATTAGGATAGTTCCTACCCGTCCAATCTCTTGCAAACGGGTATCGGCACGGAATTGCAACCGGAGATCCTAGTATCGGTCCAATCTCTTGCAAACCGATACTTCGAAAATCCGACTCCAACCCAATTCGGATTTCTAGGGCTTCCTATCAAATTGGGATCCAATCTCTTGCAAATCCCAATTGATATGAATACCTAGCTATCTGTAGTAATTCGATCCCAATCTAATCTCTAATTATTGATTCTAGCACAATTTCTACCAATTCGTCACAAATACGAAATTGGGCTTGTAGGGTTCATCCCCACGCCCCAAGACGTGGAGACTACTCACAAATCATAGCTATAGCACAAAAATAATCAAAGAAATAGACAATGGAATTCATCACAACAATGATATAAACAATAAAAATAGAGTTTTTTTTGGGGAAGAGAGATGCAAACCAAAGTAGTTCTTCAATTAATCCAACAAAAATCCAAGTTTTTCTCTTCTCCAATCACAAATAATAAAGCTAAAAAGTAATCTCAAAAAGCTGCAAAAAATCTAAGAGATGGCTCCTAAAACTAGGGTAAAAACAGGGCTTAAATAGCCCCAAAAATCGTCCAAAAATCCTGACCAAAACGCCCCTGCACAGCCTGTTTTCCGCAAATTTCGCTACAGGCAGCGCATCGCACTCGGCCGAGTGACAAAAGTCGCTCGGCCGAGTGAAAACCCTGTCATTTTCCAGTAAGTCGGGGGCTTCAAGGGTCTTCAGTTCGGAGGCGGCTCGGCCGAGTGAGTTGTCGTCACTCGGCCGATGGCTTTACTGCACTCGGGCGGACGCGGTTTACCACTCGGCCGAGTGGGTCTTCTGAAGCTCTGGTGGCCGAAAAGCAGTAACTTCGATATTTTTGAGGGCCTTCGTCTGGGCGCCACTCGGGCGGACGTGGTATCGTCACTCGGCCGATGTGGTCTCCGTCGCTCGGCCGGGTACACATGGAAAATGTGTCTGAACGGGTCGGCCGAGCAGTGTCTCGCTGGTCGGCCGAGTGGCTCCTCCACTCAACCGAGTGGGACACAAAAAATGCCCAATCTGATTGTTTTCGCCTCCTCGTCGCTCCTGCGACATCCATTCTTCTTCCGCTCCTCTCCAACAGCAAAATATCCCTCGGGGAGGTCGTCGGTGGCCGTGTAGAGTAAGCGCGTCTCGAGATCACTCCAAATCGCGCCAAATCACCTGAAATGCGACAAAAACAACAAATCGTGAAAAGCATCGCAATATCGTCGATATATCGTGAAAAACATGATTTGGGCGATCTAAATGGCATGCAAATCCACGGAAAAAAAGGTGTAAAATATGGAGTGATCAGCTCGTATAGCCGAGTTGGAGAGAAACTCGCTTCCTCCAAACTCGATTGCAGACGTGAGGCATGAGGCTGAGGCGAGGAAGCGTCAGCGATCTGGTCGGGAGTCCGGTGGAGGATCGGCCCAAACGTAGGACGGTTTGGCTACCAACGCCCCCTCCAGCGAGGCGTCTGTGTGAATCGTGGCCATCTTTTGAGAGGTGAACATGTGATGGTTTACGCGTTAGTAATGAACCCCGAACATTCAATTGGCAATGAACACCGTCTGGTCCAGTCTTTTACCGCTTGTTAGTTTAATTATCTGTTTGCCAACCATTAGCGATCTTCGTACACCGATTGCTTAATTTCTTGTGGATATTAAAACTATTAGCATACAGCCATCACAGAAATGGTCAAGGATGGTGTGAAATATCGAAGTTTCCCGGGAATATACTTAGTGCACGTGAACTGCGTTGGAATTGAGCTTAGCATCACAGTGAACCAGATATACAATTTTTTTCTCATTGCTCACACCGGTCCCACCTTTTACCTGATGTGTATGGATGAATCTGATTTGTCAGTGTGTTTCATTGGAGTCATTTTCTCCAGCATTCACATAGCCTCTACATGCATCGAGATTGTTACGTATAGAGGTTTCCTTTAAACGAACTTGGGCTATTGGACTTATGCCATAGATTCAAGTAGACCATCGTCAAGGAGAGAAAGATTCAAGAATACGCAGAGGTGGAAATCACTTCATGCAACATAAATAACACATTTACTGCTGTATAAGGTCTTCAACATCACTAACATACCAAAGCACACCATTATGAGTCCAACTCTTAGCATTCTCCTTTATGTCCGTTGTGCGCGGTGAGCAAATTTTTAATGCTGTAACATAAATTGCTCAAAGCTCACAACGGGCAAAATTATGCCAGGCGTGCGAATTTAGCTACTGTATCCCATAACATAAATGATCAAAGCGCACAACAAGCAAAGACATGATGGCGCGTTGAGTTCCCGTTGTGCAGAAATCCCATAGATTTTGTACAAAAATCCCAAAAAATTCAGTATATTCTTTCATTATAAACTCAGTCACTACATTTGCACAAAATTATAAATTCAATGCTCTGATGATACGGTAATTACAGTGGGAAATTTGCCTACATCTTTACAGAATAATGTCTCGAATTGTCGCATCCTCTCTTCAAGGCCTTCCAGCCATCCTTCGGCCTCAGGCAGGCGGTTAGCCTTCCATTGCCTTATTACCGGTGGGACCGGGCTTCTATCTTTAAGTTGAATATTTACAAAGTGATTATTATTTACAAAACCTTTGGTGAAGGGACCACGTTTCGTACCTTGGTGTGGTCCTGATCTTAACGGAAAAAATGAAAGACATTGTTGCATTGACAGCAGATGTATTACACAGTTATAACGACTTGAGATAATATGTCCAACTTCAGGGAAGGTCATCCAATATTGCATCGGGTGGTGGTCACCCATATAGTTAATTGACACTACCTGTTCTTGTGCACTTTCCTCACCCATCACCTTTGAGTACACATCATAGTGGTCACGCAGCTCTTGAAGCAATTCTCTTCTGACCACCTTCCACTGGTCCTCTCCCATCCCTAGATGTGAAGATATAGCACTGTAACCACAGTTCCCATCTGCCGTCACATCTGTGACGGTCGATATATATTTGGCGATTGCAGCGGGGAATTGATCAAGATAAGGTATGCCTCCTTGAACGGCTCTAGCGTCCTTTGCTTCATAATTTGCTGCTGCAAATGAAGCTGTAGCAGAAACCCCAGTCATACTGCCAGATGTCGCGGCTTTGCCAGTTGGTCTCTTTCTAGCAAGTTGAGGAGGAATGGGTGGGGCAGACGTATTTTTGATCCTTTGGGACCGTCTCGGTTGGCCACGGCCGACGCTTTCTTGTTTCGATGAGACTTCAGGTGGAATTTGAGCAGAGCAACTAGCCGCATCGCCGAAGTCATGATCAAAATGAGCAGGATGAATGGGGGTGGCTGTTTCTTCATTTGTCAAATTAATATCCCTTTTTCTTCTTCCATTGAACACGACATTAACTTGCGGCTCTGTAATCAGATTTGTCGCCGGGGTAGCTAGCTCCTTCAACTTAATTAACAACTCCTGCTTCATCGGCCCATCAAGTTGAGCATAGAGCATGTGTATGCGCTCTAATTCAGCATGTATAAGCCCATCTTCTTCAGACATCAATTCCGGCTTAGCCTCCATGTCTAGCTGCTTCCAATGAGAATTTACGGCATCTAAGGGAATGGGGCGATTTTCCCTTGTGTATTTGCCAATCTCATTGGCACATGGTACACCATAAATCATTCTAGCTAGACAATCACCTGTGCATTGGTCCGTTCCCATAGGGTCAGATTTATCAGCTTCCACAGACATTATCTTCAACGCCGCAGCGGCTGTAAATCCTATCAGCTCCTTGAATAAGAACCCATGCGCATTATGTTGCAACATGATCTTAGATTTCTCGAATGATGCCTTGATCTCGATATGCTGCCCCTCTAATGATTCATGTATGGTTGGCCAAGAAGCGGATAAACTGAAGGCCGATGAACCCAATGCCCTTTTAAGCTTAGAATGTTCAGTCTGTGCTCTTTTGGTCTGCCCTCTGTTGGTACTGACATTTCCAAAGTGGAGATTGCCATCTGTCCATACAGAAATAAACTTCTCCTTGTACTTGTCCAACCAAGATGTCTTCACATAGCTCACGACCCTTGTGTAATCTTTGTACTCGGTCTCCAATGCCTTCAGTTTAGCAACATACTCCTCCTCCTTGCGTGCCCCCACCAATAAATTCCAGCTAGAGATGAAACCTAACCATTTTTCTTGATCTTCAAAAGAGGGCTGGCAATTTTTGGCAATATTTTTGGATATGTGCATTCTACATATTTGGTGCACCGCAAGGGGAAATTCATGGCCAATGGCATTCATAAGTGCTGGCTCCAGTGCTGACAAAATTACACGTGGCATCCTGTATCCCTGCAGCAAAGAGCTCAACTTCCCCAAGGCCCACAAGTAGTTCTCCTCACGTACGGCCTCCGTGTAACAAAATGCCACTGCGAACTGAATATCTGTGGACGTCACCCCATACATCTCCATCAATGGTGGCCTGTTGCGGTTGGTCTTCAACGCGCAGTCCATAACCAGAATCTCTGGAAATTTTCGTAATAACTCAACCGACTGCGGATGTGCCCAAAATATAGTCCTCACTGCAGTTGTCACTTCGTCCACTTCATGATACACAATGTAATTACGCTGTGTCAGTAGATTAAGGAATAGCTGCATTTCTGCTCTCCAGGCCATTTCCCCTGCCTTCATCCTCTGTCTGGCTTTATAAATAGTGTTGATTGTGGTAGATGTTGCATTATCCTTTTCCTTCAGGTATTTCAAGATTTCCCTTGGCCTAAGCAGTCTATGTGACAAGTCTCTCACCGTGGCCATCTCCCCACCTCCGAACCTCCTCTCATCTGGATGTCGCTCGATGTACATTGCGGGTTTATGGTTGTGATTGCCACGTACAACTGTCAAAATCCACTTATCTGTTGCCACACCATTAGCCCTCAAGTAGAAGGGACATGAACACTTCTTGCTTCGAGTTGATTTTTTGGCCGATATATCCGGCCTGTGTGGCCGATATGTCCCACTTCTTTCACAACAAAAATAATAAGTTGGGACCCTATTGCCCTTTGTACTCATATTTGATGATTTTGTAACAACCAAATTCCCGGTTTTCACACCGACCCCTTTTACCCATTTACCAAGCTCTTCTATGCTGGGGAAAATTTTATTTGTTGTGAACTGATTTGTATAATCTTCATTAACCTCTGAGCCTTCAACAATACGCTGAATTAAGTCCCAGATACCAATATAGTCACTAAATGTTAAGCTTTATTTTCTAGTAAATTAGTCAGTTAACAAAGCAAAATAATTTCAAACCTTTGCTTCTTTGTCCGCTTCATCCCAGATCCCCTCAATGTGTACCGAGCCCATCTCAATCTTCGTAATTTCTACGCAATCATGTTCCAAATGTACATTGCAGCAATAAATTTATGAAATTATTAAAAAATACCAAATTAATTAGCATCAATTAATGGCTTACCAACTTTACGCTGCAGTGCGGCCGCAGTCGAGTATTTTAGGGCACCCCAACCCAATGACACAAATCTTTTGCACTGCCTTAAGGACCTTCGTTTGATATAAGCAGGAACTCTTATAGTCTATATACCTCAGCGAATTAGAATAATTTCTGTTGATCAAACCCTATCTCGTTAGCTTTTCCCGCCTTAGGTCACAAAACTGATCGCATATGGAAGCTGTTACGCTGCATTTGTATATACGGATGCGTAGAAATAGTGGTTCATAGTGTAAATTACTCATCGTGAACAGTGGGAGGGCAAAAATGTAAATTGCTCTCCTCTGTAAACCGTCTAGCAGTTTGCCCACCGCACACAACCGCGTAAAACACGGACTTGCTCATCGCACACAACCACGCAAAACTGGGAATTGCTCATCGCTCACAGCCACGCAAAACTCGGAATTGCTCAACGCACACAACCACGCAAAACTCGGAATTGCTCAGCGCACACAACCACTCAAAACCCGTAATTGCTCACAGCACACAACCGTTTTGGTCAAGTCCACGTGCACATGTGGACGGGTTATTTGCTAGTAATATTTCAAACTAGACTTGTGTACTCAACCAGCACAACGGGTAAATTATTGTAGACCCGATATGACCCGGTAGGACCCGAAATTGTCCCGTGATACCTTCTGCTCGCAGCGAATTGACAGACAATTACACAGATTGCTCACGGCGGAATTTCAAACGGCAAGTATTTTCAAAGATCGCTCCAGTCGCCCAGACCGAAATCCAAAAGCTTTGATTTTTATTTAATTGCTCGAAGGATACATCACTTAGTCAACTGGTGAGATCAAACAAAGAGCTGAATCGAGAGAAATCGATTTAGGGGTTTTTGACCTAAATTTATCAACATCGACTCTTTGGTACGTCTATACTTTTAAGTACAGTTTATCTGCCTTTCTTATTTTGATTTTACATGCATTCATCCACGGTTGAGGTTGATGAAGTCGGTACAAAAATCCAAGGTAATATTGATTTATCTTCTCGGTAATAATACATTAAATCTTTGAGGATCAGGTTATGAATTGTTTGATACATGATACTATGGATTTTACAACCGACTTTACCACCAATCAACTGTTCAAGGATAGAAAAGAGCTGTTTCAGTGGATACAAAACGTCGGGTTAAGTCATGGGCATGTGATTGTTACACGTTCGGGGAGATTAAGTAAAACGGCCAAAGGGCATCATGCTGTGTACTTTGCGTGTGAAAGAAGCGGTGAGTATCGGGGACACCGAAAGCTAAAAAAGACCAACCAGCCTGTTAAAACCAAGAAGTGTTCATGTCCTTTCTCATTGCGTGGTTATATGGTGGGCGTGGGCGTTGAGGAGTGGAAGGTAACAGTCGTTTGTGGCAGGCACAACCATGAAGCAGCTAAATATGTCGATGGCCATTCCAATGACGGGACGTTGCAGGGAATGGAGATGGAAACAGTGCGTGACTTGGCGAATAGCAAGGTTCGGCCAGCTGAAATTTGAAAGTACTGAAGGCAAATAAAAACTTCAGTGCTACCTCAATCAAAGCAATTTATAATGCACGAAACCGGTTACAACGGGGGAAGAAGGTTGGTATTGTAAAACAGTTGAAGGAGTTAGCATCAGCTGATAAAATTGTGGGTGCTGAGAATGTGAAGGCTGTGAATAATGAGGGGGGGATCAGAAGGTGGGGGAGGCGTTTTGGGAGAATGCAGTGCCTGCTGAGTTGCAGGAGGAGGATCATACTGGGAAGATGGGTGGGGAGGATGATAAGGTGGATCGTAATGAGGCGGAGCAGACTGCTGGGGAGGAGGAGGAGGATGATGAGAATGCAGTGGCTAAGGCCTTTGAGAAGGAGCATGAGGTTCTACGTCTTCAAATTTCTACCCTGGTAGCGGAGATTGCTAAGCAGCATGCTGAGATAACGGATACGTCTACATTGACGTGTAAGCCGGGTAAGGGAAGAAGTAGACCGTTGTGGAAACGTACAATAAAGAAGCCGAAACAATCAATTTCACATGATGATAGTGACGAGGACTTGGCTGCCGACATAATAATACCATATTGGAACGCTTTTCCTGAGTGTCTACGACCCCTTATAGTGCATGTCGTAGATGTGAAAGCAGACGGAAACTGTGGGTATAGGGCTGTGGCAGCTCAGTTGGGACTGGGTGAGGACGAATGGAGGCAGGTGAAATATGACTTGCGAGAAGAGATGCAGAACCACGACGGCTTGTACCGGCAACTTATGGGTGCCGTGGAATTTAAAAAGAATGTAGTGGCACTGGGCCATTTGTTAGACCGGCCAAAAGCTAAATGGTGGATGCAGATGCCAGAAATGGCACATGTCATTACCTCATGCTACGAATGTGTAGTACATATTCTTGCACCTCATCAGTGTGTGACATATTTTCCTTTAAGAACTCCTCCAGTACCCCTATCATCCAGACGCCACATAACGTTGGGTCATGTGAACAATAATCACTTCGTTATTGTTAAACTTGCCCCATATGGTCCTGTCCCTCCGACTTCAAGTATGTGGCTAAGATACCGTTCCAATGTGTCAGCCGGATGGCCGGCTGCTTATGAGGATAGGATGCATCAATTCCAGTCAATAGTATTTGGGCACGATATTGCAACCGTTGATGTTATTGAAATATTGTAGGATAAAACGTTGTATCATTTTACTGTGGATTGTTTATTTCATATTGACAGATTGGTAGCAAGAAATTTTATCATGTCTGCCTAAATGTGCAAATGTTATCATCTGTATGCCGTGCTTTGGTGTATGGTATCTATAAGTTATGCCCAACGATAGACCTACTAATCAAGTTTGCCTCTTACTAACTTTTTGGTGAACGGGTACAAACTGATATATACTGGATTTTGAATGCTTAATAACACACGCAATCTATCCAGATTTTCTTAAGGGTGTTCATTAATACAACTAATGATAGTTATCACGTTGGTATTATATTATTTTATACGTATCAATAATTTTGTTAACATCGGCATAAGAATATGAGGATTCCAATAGAATAAATATTAAAAACAAAATTTAGATCTCCTCAGCGCGCACCGCGGTCAAAATCGTTCTCAGCGTCGCGATTAATAACGATTACCGTTACTAATGTCATGCCTGACAATCCATGTAATATTACTCAGCGCGCAAAACGGTTCGAATCGTGCTAAAATATAACCGTTGTGCGCGCTGAGTAAAATTTGCCAACTAAACCACCGAATTTACTCGAAACGCGCAAAGGGTTAAAATTTTTACCCGTTTTGACCCGTTTAGACCCTCTTTCATCCCTTGATAAATTCTGCTCACCGCCCACAGCCATAACCTTCCACAGATTGCTCAAGGTGGAATATCAAACGGCCAGTTTTTCGTAGATTGCTCAAGGCGCACAGACGGAAATTCCAAAGATTTGATTTTTATTATTGGGCTCGACATTTACATCACAGTGGCAACTACTGCGTTCAAACAAATCGGTGAAGCGAGAGCAATCGATTTAGGGGTTTTCGACCTAAATTTGTCGAAATCGCGATTTGGTAAGTATACAATGTTAAGTACATTTTATTTGATATCCTTGTTACAATTACAATGTGTAGAAAGAGGAGGCGAAATTTTTGGTTTTTAATTGCCTGCAGATACAGTTGAGATTTATGGAGATGCTAAAAAATTCGGAGGTAATATTGATTTTTCTTTACGTCAATAATGTAACTAATGTTTGGTTCCCGGTCCAATTAGTTGTATGAATTGTTTGATACAGGTGTATATGGATTATACAGCCGAATTTACAACGCTTCAACGTTTTAAAAGTAGAGACGAACTCTTTCAGTGGATAAAGAGCGTCGGACGACAACAGGGGCATGTGATTGTTACCAGTGCGTCGAGTATGAATAAATCGTCCAATAGGACTCCCGCTGCCTACTATGCATGTGCAAGAAGCGGGAACTACAGGGGACACCGACCAGTACGAAAGAGCAACCGGCCAGTTAGAACCAACAAGTGTGGATGCCCGTTTAAATTGCATGGTAATGAGGTGGGCGATGGCGGTGAGTGGAGTTTAACGGTCGTTGATGGCAGGCACAACCATCAAGCTGCTAATTATGTCGCGGGCCATTCCGACGACGGGGTGTTGCAGGGAAAAGAGGTGGAAGCATTACGAGACTTGGCAAATAGAAAGGTGCCGCCGTCAGCAATTTTGAAAGGCCTGAAGGAAACTAAATCCTTCAATGAAACACCAATCAAATCAATTTATAATGCACGTTCCCGATTACTAAGGGGGCAGAGTGTGGGTATGGTAAACAAGTTGAAGGAGTTAGCATCACCGTGTAGAATTGTGGGTGATGAGCTTGTGGTGCATGTGGATAATGTTGAGGAGGAGCAGAAGGGAGATGAGGAGAAGGTGGATGAGGCTGAGGAGGCGACTGCATTGGCTGATTATTGGCAGGATGATGTGGTGGATCGTAATGCGATGGAGCAGGCTGCTGAGTTGACTGTAGATGATTATGTTATTGGGGAGATGGTGGAGACGGAGGAGACGGTTGCCCTTAACGTGGAGGTGCAGAATGCTGAGGAGGTACTGGTGGAGGATAATGCAGCGGCTGAGACTGTGGAGCCGAAGGTGTATGAGGAGAAGGCGAACGAGGAGGATGATGATAAGGAAGTGGCTACTGATTTGATTGCTGAGGAGCATACTGGGAAGTTGGTGGATACGGTGGGGACGGTGGAACGTAATGTGGCTGAACAGACTGCTGAGATGGATGATGGGGAGAATGCAGCGGGGGAGAATGAGGAGCCGCAGGAGGATGAGGCAAATGTGGAGGATGTGGAGGATGAGAAGATAGAGGATGCTGGGTTGATGCAAGCTGAGTTTACGTTGGAGTTGGGGGCGACGGTGGAGACAGGGGATCATAATGTGGATGCTCAGACTGCTGGGAGGGAGGAGGAGACGGCTGTGGCCTCGTATTTTGATGAGCACGAAGAGATGGATGTCATGCTTAAACAACTTTCTCCCCTGGTTGATGAGATTTCTGATCATTTTTCGGATGTGACGGAGAAGCCTACAGTTAGGAGGAAGCCTGTTAAGGCTCCACGGTTGCATTCAATTGCGGAGCATACGGCGGCGGCGAAGGAGAAGCCTAAATGGAAGAGGCGGCCTTCGAAGGAAAGTAGTAGGCGTCCGAAACTTCAAATAAAGAAGCCGAAGCCTTCGTTTCCCCCTGATGATTATGTTGATGATTTGCCTGCCAACTTCCTCATACCATATTATTTGGATTTTCATCACACGCTACAACCCCTCATGGCGGGCGGCGTAGATGTGGATGCAGATGGCAACTGTGGGTACAGGGCTGTGGCAGTTCAGTTGGGCTTGAAAGATTCCGATTGGGGGACTGTCAGAGCTGATTTGCTCCGTGAGATGCGGACATACAGCGGCTTGTACAGGCGTGTTCTGAGTGAGGTTTCATATAATAATAATTTGAAGGCAGTGGACTATTTCATTACTGATAAAGGTCCAGGACGGGAAAATTGGATGCAGATGCCAGACATGGGACATGTCATTGCCTCATGCTACAACTGTGTAGTACATTTGATTTCAAATCTTATGTGTGTGACATTTTTCCCATTGAGAAGTCCTCCAGTAAACCGAGCCTCCAGACGCCACATAACGTTGGGTTATGTGAACGGAAATCACTTTTTTATCCTTCAACTTCAACCAGCAGGTGACGTCCCTCCGACTTCAGTTGTGTGGATAAGATCGCATGACCCTGTGGCCGATGGATGGCCGGCTTGTTACGAGCAGAGGATGCAGTCATTCGTTGATAAAGTAAAAGATACGAAGATTGCTACCGCTGATGGTTTTTAGTATCTGTAAGATAAAACGCTTATCAATGTAATAAGTTTTTTTGGTATAAAAATGGACCACTTTGGCGGATGAAATTTTATCATAGCTTCCGAAATGTGCAAATGTCATCATCGGTATGGATTGATGTTGTGTATCATACCAATTACACCGAGCGCAACACTGCAGTAATATTGCCCGTTTTGTGCTTTGAGTAATTAAGTCTTTACCGACCAAATTGCTCAACGCGCAGAACTGGCAATATTAGTGCCGGTTTTGCGCTCTGGGTATTTTTAATAACATATACCTTTGTTCCAAATTGTTATGCGATGAGAATGTGTCATTGTTAGAGTGTCCAATACTCCAAGTGAGAGTAGGGTTATTGTATCATATATGTTATTGTCTGACAAAATTGCTTACCACAAACTCCCATTGATAAGTTTTGCCCGTTGAGCGCCTTTATTAGCCAATTTGTTAGTGGTTACTACAATTGCTCACCATTCACCCCGATCAGAACAAATAATTTTGGCCGGTTGTGCGCGGTGAGCAATTTTGTTAGTGCGAAAAAAAACTCCTCCTCGTCCACTCAATAAAATTTGCTGATATATCCACATTTATTGCTGCTCGCACCATGCAAATTTTTAATGGTTAACAGAAATGCTCACAGCGCACAACGGCGATATATTATAACCTTTGGTCTTACTAATATTCTAAGAGACCCCTCGAGTCTGCAGATCAGTGTTGGTGAACATACAGAGCAGGGATCGTTAATATACAGCGGATTGCTACCAGCCGGATGTTCTGCTCTATAATGATTAATGCGAGCAACTCCAACCCAAATCTCTAAACCCCCCCCTTCAAAATGGAATATCTCTAAAAGATGCCATTTTGGAGGATGGGCAACTCCAACCCACCATCTTCAAATCCTATTTTCTCTTTGTTTAAGCTTTACTAATGAAAAATATTTTTCATTAAAATGGGTTAATCTAATATATTATTTCTGCATGAAAGAAAATTATAAATAATATTAGTCTTCAATGTTATTATAAATAATATTAGTCTTCAATTTTTTTTAATTTTTAAGTATTTAGTATTTCTTGTTATGTTGTAAATATTTTAAATTTGCTCGAAAAATATCCAATATTGGTATCATGTTGTAGGTATAATTAAGATATTTCCGACGGTACTAAAATTATAAAATTTGGTCATGTGATTTGTAAAATACATTAGTAATAAATAATTATAAGATTTTAATTAAGGTCTAAGTTGTCATTAATGAGAACTTTAGAGATTTGAAGGGGTGAATAGTGCCCCTCCAAATATGAAGGGGCACTATTGCAAATCTCTATCTCTATCTTCATTTTGGAGATGGGTTGGAGCAACTTCAATCTCCATTTTAGAGTTATAGAGATGGGTTGGATAAACTGTAGCCTCTTAAAAAATAGCCCAACGCGCACAACGGGCAAAATAATGCCCTTAGGCTCGGGCAAAATTACGAGCACAACGGGAAAACAACGCGCACAACGGGCAAAAATTACGCGCACAACGGGCAAAACAACGCGCACAACGAGCAAAAAGGAAAGCCGGTGGTTCGCTTTTTGAGCATATAAAAGGTAGTTTATCAACAAATGTTAAACGCGCACACACCTAGTAGCCTTTTGCCCGGTGTGCGCGTTGAGCAAAGTTTCGACGATAGCCCATTTGCTCAACGCGCCCCGCACGGACTAATTTTGCCGGTTGTGCGCTTTGAGCATATTTGTTGGATGCTGTAATTTTTCTTCCCACGGTTAATCATTCCCACTCCTATTTTCATCATACTAAAATTGTGATTCTGCCATATGCCAACAGTCAAACTTCGCTTTTAGAAACTTTACCTAATTGTGATTAAGGCCAATACTTATTCATTCTGAAGACATTTTATATAAAAGCTGATACCTAGTCAATCTGATTCAGAAACTGCATGCAAACCTTTAGATTAACGCTGATACATATTCAAACGGTGACCATTCCAAAATGGCCAACCCATTCTAACATACTGAAGTACGTACAGATACAGATCCAAACAGATACATATCCCTTTACTCTTACAAACTGATACATTTGAGTGTCTTCGCAGATGTTTGAATGAAGTGGCGCGTGATCTGCGTGTTTCCCCCTTCAACTTCCGCGAGTTCATCGGGCGCACATCTTCGTTGCGTTTATTAACGTCCTTGTAACCTGCAGTCAAGTATGTAGCCGTGTCAAACACAACGCCTGGAACCCCGATTCCCCTGTGGCGATGTACGACACGGGCAATGCGCTCCACATCTACGTTGCAGTTGCCGAATTTCTGCCCTGATCTGCTCAAGATGATTGTCATACCAGATGTTTGCAATGACGTGGAACTTTGTCCTTTGTAGGAGACGCCGTGAATTAAAAAGTCGTCAGACCGTTTCGCTTATTACCGTCATTGCTGTCGTCGTTGTAACATGAAGTCAGGACAAAAGACACCGATTGGAACTCCGTTACCGGAGACGATGTAAAACAACACAGGGTTGCATAAGAAGTTGTGTTTGGGAGTGTAAGAGATCGGAAAGGATAGGATGGAGTGTCTGTGCGTCAAAGATGATGTATAGTGAAACGATGAAGGGTTTGATGGAGGAGATGGAGTGTAGAGATGGAGATGGATATGCAGTGTATAGCAAGACACGCAAAACAAATACATAGCCACAATTCATAATAGGAGGGAATAACAATCTATCATGGTACAACACCCAGCAGCTTACCTGAAACATGTGAGACAGCATAGCCAATATCACCCCAAAAGAATATGGTATGATCATCGAACACATTTTTCATAGTGTTGTTTGGGAAAAATTTTCTCAACGTAGTTGCAACACCCCCCAGCATTGTCGGGGATGCTTGATTATAAATGGACGATAGCCCTTCGTTGCATAAGTTTCCAACATGAACCATTTACCTTTACGTGAAAAGAGTACTGGATGAATGCTATCGTCCATATCTATATCAAGCATGCACGAACAGCTGAAGGACTTATTGTTTCCATACGGAGGTTGTGTGGGCAAATAAAGAAGATGATAGAAGAAAGAAGACGAAGTTTAGAGAAGATGAGTGCTTGTTGTCCGCCATTTATAGGGGAAATTGGACCAATCATAATGAAGCGTATAAAAAGTCCGTGATCCTACAGTAATGCAATGGATCTCGGGAATCGACATTTAGAGCATCTCCAAAGGGGCTCCCTAAATTATTTTAGAATGTGGAAAAAAATAGGTTAATTACTCTCCGCGCAAAACCATGAAACCTTACGGTTTTTCGCCTTGATGACATAATAGGAAAATTACACTCAACAATACTACTCTCCACTAAGATTTTTTAATACATTATATTCGCCGTGCACACCGGGCTAAATAATACAGAGGCGAGTAACTATCATAATTGCTCACCGCGCAGAACGTTTAGAAAACGAGAATTGCTCAATGCGCAAAACGAAGAACGCATGACAGCGAATTGTATTGATGCGAAGAAGTAGAGTTAATGTGTGGCTACATCGAAGACCCCGTCGTGCTACAGAGGGGTTCTCGTGAATATACAAATGACTGCTCATCTACAGCGGATTGATGTCAGAGAGATGAAGAGACGTTAATTGCGATGGGAGAGAATTGATGTAGCAGGAGCGATTTGAAAGCTCTCAGGGAGACCTTTGACCCGGAAAATGACACAAATGTCCTCAAAGGCAAGAGCATTTGTGACCCAGTGGCGAACTTTGTGGCAGTTCACCCTCACTGCGACAAAATTGGTTGTGTGTGGTGAGCAATTCTGAGGTTTGAGTGGTTTTGTGCGCTGAGCAATTCTGATTTTTGAGCGGTTGTGTGCGGTGAGCACTTCTGAGTTTGAGTGGTTGTGTGCGATGAGCAATTTTGAGTTTTGAGTGGATTTGTGCGCTGATCAATTCTGAGTTTTGAGTGGGTTTTGTGCGGTGAGCTTATTCTGAGATTGAGTGGTTGTGTGCGGTGAGTAATTCTGAGGTATGAGTGGTTTTGTAGCCGCTTACTTAATTGCTCAACGCTGAGACATAATTGATAAAAGCAAAGAAAG
Source organism: Scilla litardierei (assembly GCA_030789695.1). Lineage (NCBI taxonomy): Eukaryota > Viridiplantae > Streptophyta > Magnoliopsida > Asparagales > Asparagaceae > Scilla > Scilla litardierei. The sequence goes on along the minus strand of JAULAV010006473.1, from coordinate 24,476 downwards.
AAAAGCCCCCGTATTCGATCTCTCCTCACAATCCCAGGGTGTTGGGGCGATTTGCCTCTAGACACTCCTCCCCTCTCAAAAGAAACCTCCCGTTGGCCCGATCGTTGGATAGGCCCTCCTTTGATACCGGACCTCTCCTTCCCGACGAATTCTTCGTCTTACAGGCGGATCGCCAACGAGTTATTACTCTTACACATGGAGCGGCCCGTCTTCCACTCCCCGACTTCCCTTGTAGAACTTACACCAGGGGACTTAGGGCGGACCGCTCCTCCCCTCCAACGCCTACTCCGTGACGACCTCCACCTCTGGGGGCGGCGTCGCCGAAACCTCCCGCTGGCCCGATACCGGACCTCTCCTTCCCGACGAATTCTTCCTTTCTCAGGCGGATCGCCGACGAGTTATTCGTCTTACACATGGAGCGGCCAGCCTTCCACTCCCCGAATTCCCTTAGAGAACTAACGCCAGGGGACTTAGGGCGGACCGCTCCTCCCCTCCAGCGCCTACTCCGTGACAACCTCCACCTCTGGTGGAGGCGTCGCCGCCCGCGGGGTGTCGGTCCAAATCACCGGTGAAGGCATCGCCATGCCAATCACCCCACTGGGCACCACCGTTCCCAGACAACGGGTCCCTCCGCCATCCAACGGTCTGCCTTCCACTCATCGACCTCCCGTCGCACATCCTGAAGTGGAACGAAACCCCAGCCCGCCATCCAACGGCATGCCTTCCACTCCTTGACGACCCGTCGCACATCCTGGTGCAGGTTATAGTAAATTGGAACGAAACCCCCGACCGCCATCCAAAGGCCTGCCTTCCACTCCTCGACCTCCCGTCGCACATCCTGATGCAATTTACAGTAAAGTGGAACAGCCCGCCATCCAACGTCCTGCATTCAACCACTGGCGTCGTTATCGACGTATTGTAAAGAACGCGAAATTGTCCCTCCAAGCAAGTTGTTAAATTCCGTCTATGATAAAATTAACTTGTTTACATGCAAACTTTTAGATTATCTCTGATACATAATCAATCTGAAGACATTTTAGAGTAAATCGGCTACATATATTCAATCGACTTCGTATACTGATTGAAAATTTTTAGATTATATCTCAGACATATTCCAATTGATGACATTTTCAAAATGACCCCGCCTTTCAACTATATGGATGTACATACTGATACAGAACAAAACATATTCATTACCCCATGCTCTTTACAAACTGATACATATGATTGTCTTCGTAAGATGTTTGTAATGAAGGTGCTTTTTACCGGATCTATTGTCGGCGTGATCTGCGTGCTTCAACCTACAACGACGCCTGCAATGACGACACTCCTATCCTGCCTACGGTTGCCGTAAGTAGGCAACGACGTTAACTAACGCAACGAAGCGACCATCTTCGTTGAGTTTATGGACGTGTTTGCCAACTATCTGCCACCGTAGCCCTTATAAGAGTGTCGTCATTGCAGGCGTCCTTGTACCCGGCTGTCAAGTATGACGACGGTTCAAAGACACCGAAAAGAACTCCGATTGCCAAGAGGCGGTGAACACCAACACATGGTTCGTTATAAATAGAGGATCTATAGTACAAATATGAAGGGGATGGAGGAGAAGATAGTGTAAAAGAGGAGATGGCCGTTCCATGTGAATGCGTGAAAAAAGTACTGGTTGAATTCTATCGTCCATTTTTATCTCAAGCATCAGGCCCGAACAGTAGAAAACCATCTCATCTTTACACCCCATATCCATCTCCATCTCCTCCATTTATACCTCATGCATCATGCTCGAACAAAAGAAGACCTTATTGTTTCCAGACGGAGGTTGTGTGGGCAAAAAGAAGAAGATGATATAAGAAATTAGAGGAAGTTGTGAGAAGATGAGGGCTCCTTGTCCGCCAATTTATAGGGTAATTGGACCAATCAAAATGAAACTAAACGGTTTTTCGCCTTGATCAACAATGATGCCAATTGGAAAATTACTCCCAACAATACTAAAACATTTTATTCGACGCGCACACCGTGCTAAATAATACATGATCGAGTAACAAACTAACAATCAGAATTGCTCACCGCGTAAAACGCATGGTAAAATGGAATTGCTCAAGGCGCACACCGCACAAAGCATGGCAGCGATTTGTATTGGTTTATGACGATGCGACCGAAGTAGAGTTAATGTGTGGCTCCATCGAAGACCCCGTCATGGTACAGGAGGGGTTCTCGTGAATATACAAAAGACTGCACGTCAATCTACACCTGATTGATACCAGACATGTGCAGTTCTCAAGAATGTTTGACCGGCCGGTGGGAGGTGAGCTGGAAAAATTAATAGCCGCTAACATAATTGCACAAAGGTAGGAACAAACAAATTTATGGCCGTTGTGCGCGATGAGCAAATTTTTAATGGTTTAAATAATTGCTCATAGCGAACAACAAGAAACGACAGGTGTAGACGCTTTGAGTCGTTGTGCGCTTTAACATGTGTTCGCTTTGAGCATCTAAGGTATTTTATAGACAATGGTTTAATGCGCACAACCAATCTGAAGACATATTCAATCGAATTCAACTATATTGATGTACATACTGATACAGACCCAAACGTTCTTACAAACTGATACATATGATTAAGCCTGGATGGCGGCCCTTGGTCACATAGGTTGGCGGTGGATGGCTACTGTCCCTCTGGCTCTGAGGCACAAGCACTCCTTCCTGTTTTTTTCGATCGCTTGTCTCGCATCCAAATTGAAGAATAAAATGAAGAACAATCGCGTCGGAATACGGAAAAAGGCGAAATTCGTGTAACCATCGATCCCGAGGTTCTCGAATGCTTCATTGGCTGCGAGCCCTTGCGGTGTACATCGACCACGTTTACAGTTACCGTGCTCAGCGTATTTGTCATGCAATCCGAAGGCATCTGCTGATCCCAGTATTCTAGCGCTGAAGCTTCCGGGTCTGGAAAATCAAACATTTCATCATGGTAACAAAACAGAATGCTTAATGCCATTATACATACATACGTAGTTTTGAATTATTCAGAGGAAATAATTAGAAAATTTGAAATTACTCCAATGACTAGATCCTCCAGGTTCGGGCAGCTATTCAGCAAGCATGACAAGATTGAAAACGTCGTTGTTGTGCAGGGTATCCGTCTGAGGGTGAGTTCTTTCATCTTCGGCAAGAGACACCACAGAGTAACGGGCATGATATAGATATCTGATATGGACGATAGCATTCATTTAGCTGTTCGTCCATTTATAATCAGGCATGCCCGAAAAAGGGTTTCCAGATGTGAGGATTTCGCCTTCAACGAACAGCTGAAGGACTTACTGTTTCAATAGGAAGGTTGTGGGGGCAAATAAAGAAGAAGATGATGGAAGAAAGTAGATGAACTTGTGAGAAGATGAGTGCTCCTTGTCCGCCAATTTTATAGGGGAATTGGAGCAATCAAAATGAAGCGTATAATAAGTCCTTGATCCTACAGTAATGCAATGGATCTCGGGAATCAACAATTATTTACTCAACGCGCAAACCGCGGAATACCAACGCGAAAATCTCGTAATCCCAATTATTTTAGCATCTGGATCAAAATTGGTTAATTACTCTCCGCGCATAACAAGGAAACTCAACGATTTTTCGCCTGGATCAACATTGATGCTAATAGGAAAATTACTCCCGACAATACTGCTCTCCACTAAGATTTTTTAATACATTTTATTCGACACGCACCCCGGGCTAAATAATACAGAAGAGAGAAACTATTATAATTGATTCTCGCGCAAAACGCATGGAAAAGGGGAATTGCTCAATGCGCACAACGCAGATGGGTCAATAAGGATGTGACTGCTGCAGTACCATATTAACTGTGTGGCTACATCGAAGACCCCGTCAAGCTACAGAAGGGTGCTCGTGAATAAGAAAATACTTCTCCTGAATCTACTGCTAATTGATACCAGACAAATGATTTTCCCAAGAATGTATGACCAGTGGCAAGTGAGCTGGCAAAATTAATATTTTGGCCGTTGTGCGCGGTTAGCAAATTTTTAATGGTTAAAAATTTGCTCAAAGCGCACAACAAGTATCGCCAGATGGTCACTTTGACCCGGTGTGCGCGTTCAGCAAATTTGTTATGGCTAACATAATTTCGCAAAACGCACAACATGCAGAATTATGACCGTTGTGCGCGTTAATCTCTATAGTTGCGTCGATGACAAATTTGCTCAACCCCCCCACGGGAATAAATTTGACCGTTTTGCGCTTTGAGCATATTTGTGAGATGCTATAATTTTAATTCCACCTCGCACCAGCGCAGTGAATCAATCACATTCCAAATTTCATCATACTTAACGCGCACAACCAGCAGAATTATGCCCGTTGTGCGCGTTTAGGTAAAGTGTAGATTAAGTCTCATACATATTCTAGTTGATGTTATTTTGAAAATGATCAGCCATTCAAATATATTGATGTACATACTGATACAGATCCAAACTGATTCATTAGCCTATGCTCTTACAAACTGAAACATGTGATTGTCGGTGTGATCTGCGTGCTTCCCCGTCAACTTCCGCGAGTTCACCGGGCGACCATCTTCGTTCCGTTTATTACCGTCGTTGCCGATTTTCTGCCATCATCGGCTGGCTATGAGTGTAGTCATAGCATGCGTCGGTGTAACCTGCAGTCGGGTATGTAGCCGTTTCAAAGACACCTAGAGAAACTCCGATTCACATGAGGCGTCGAACAACACCAACAGATCAAAATACTAGACACCGCTGGTCTTTGAACAACTTACAAGCTCAGATGCAGAACTGCATGCGGCGATGTGTTCCAGTAAGAGACTACTAAACCCTGCATGCGGCCCCAACCTCGTCGCATCTCTTCGTTACAACCTCCTCAAGATCTGCTAAGGCGCACGTACGTGGAGGATCTTCGTTGTAGACAATGAAGGCGGATCCTACGGAGAACACACTGGCATTTGATGCGTCCATCACCTGGTCAACATTCATCCGGCCGGTTCGACCGGCAGCTAGATCCACCTTTTCGAGGAAGCCCCTTTAAGGAGGCTCGAACTGATCGGTGAAGTAAAAGCTTAATCCAGAGAAGATCTTCACCGCCTGTAAGAGACCAGTATAAGAGACAAATATGATATGTGCACTACTGGACATGGGCCTCCGCACACGCATACACAAGGAAAGGTGTTCATAAGATGGCTTCCTCTGATAATTATCCAAAGACTCAAATAGTTCAAAACATTTTCCAATTCAAATAGTTCAAAGGCGCGACATGCCGTCATTGGCGTGTCATTACAGTCACTTCCCTGCTCGTTTTGTAATTTCTGTCGCTTTACTTGAGCATCATCACCATCATCTGTTCGGACGAGGAAATGGATGTGTGACTCTTCACATCATTTGATTTTCTGGAAATCTGAGACAACCATGCCTTTTGTCTTTCCGCACAGGTTCCAGGCTTCCAGCTTCTGCATTATGAGACAATTATGATCTGCTTTATCCACAGTCAGAATTGGCCAATTTGCCTGGGAGCCAAGAGATCGAAAAGAAAGGAGGGAGTGCTTGTGCCTCAGAGAGACGGTACCCATGCACCGCCAACCTAATTGACCCAGAGCAGCCAATCATGGCGCAAAGGCCCGGGGGGCCATTCTTCTCTTCGTAGACCAGGGAGAGAAGCATATTAGGGAGGCGACTGCATCAGCCTGTAGTCCTCCGATTTCATACGTTTCTCCAGGGCATTCACGGCATTCACGATCCATTTATCCTATAGTAATGCTAGGGATCTCGGGAATGAACATCTTATTTACTCAACGTGTAATCCCACCGAGAAAAACGAGTAATCCTAAGTATTTTAGGCTCAGCTGAAAAAGAGGCAATTTACTCTCCCCACACGACAAGGAAACTGAACCGTTTTGCGCCTTGAATTACTCTCCGTCAAAGACTCGAAAAATTATTTATTTTCTAGCGCAACAAAAACAATCAAATTGTTTCTGTTGTGCGTGCGAGTTAATTGGTTCCACTATAAGCCCTTGTGTGTAATGTGGAGTCCTCATATGTGAGACCGTGTGTGTACAGCGGTTGGATATTGATTAACACTATGACTTTTAACCACCTCGCACGACGCGCACGACGGCTAATTGATATCCGCCCTTTGTTGCGTTTATTAACGTCATGGATTGGTAACGGCTATTTATTACAAATGTATTTTACAAATAACGTGACCAAAGTTAATAATTTTAGTATCGATGGAAATATCTCAATTATACCTACTACATGAGACCAATATTGGATATTTTTCGAGCAAATTTAAAATATTTACAATATTACAAGAAATACTAAATACTTAAAAATTAAAAAAAATTAACCTTGAAGAATAATATTATTTATAGTTTTCTTTCAAGCAGGAGTGCCAGGAACAATGTATTAGATTAACCCATTATAACGATAAATATTTTTCATTAGTAAAGCTTAAACAAAGAAAAAATAGGATTTCAAGATGGTGGGTTGGAGTTGCCCATCCTCAAAAATAGCATCTTTTAGAGATATTCCATTTTGAAAGGGGGTTTTTAGAGATTTGTGGTGGAGTTGCTATATAGAATTGGAGCAATCAAAATGAAGCGTATAATAAGTCCTTGATCCTACAGTAATGCAATGGATCTCGGGAATCAACAATTATTTACTCAACGCGCAAACCGCGGAATACCAACGCGAAAATCTCGTAATCCCAATTATTTTAGCATCTGGATCAAAATAGGTTAATTACTCTCCGCGCATAACAATGAAACTCAACGATTTTTCGCCTGGATCAACATTGATGCTAATAGGAAACTTACTCCCGACAATACTACTCTCCACTAAGATTTTTTAATACATTTTATTCGACACGCACCCCGGGCTAAATAATACAGAAGAGAGAAACCATTATAATTGATCACCGCGCAAAACGCATGGAAAACGGGAATTGCTCAATGCGTGCAAAACAGATGGGTCAATGAGGATGTGACTGCTGCAGTACCATATTAACTGTGTGGCTACATCGAAGACCCCGTCAAGCTACAGAAGGGTGCTCGTGAATAAGAAAATACTGCTCCTGAATCTACAGCTGATTGATACCACACATATGATTTTCCCAAGAATTTATGACCGGTGGCAAGTAAGGTGGAAAAATTTATAGCCGTTACATAAGGGCTCAACGTTCAGTACCAAAAAATTGCTCACAGCGCACAACTTGTAACGCCAGGTGTTCATTTTGAGCCAGTGTGCGCGTTCAGCAAAATTTTTAATGGTTAACATAATGGCGCAAAGCGCACAACATGCAGAATTACGCCCGTTGTGCGCGTGACACAAAAGTTGCGTCGAAGACAAATTTGCTCAACGCCCCTACGGGAATAAATTTGCCCGTTTTGCGCTTTGAGCATATTTGTGAGATGCTATAAGTTTACTCCCACTGCGCGCCACCGCAGTGAATCAATCAAATTCCAAATTTCATCATACTTAGTCTGAATTCCAACCAACCCTACATCCAAACTTTTAGATTTAAGTCTTATTATACTTGTTCAATCTGAAAACATTGTAGATTAAACCGGATACTTATTCACTCTGACTCAGAAACTACATACAAACTTTAAAAATAAATCTGATACCTTTTCAATCTGAAGGCATATTCAATAGAATTCACAAACTGCTTGCAAAATTATAGATTAAATCTCATACATATTCAAATTGATGACATTTTGAAAATTACCCAGCCATTCAAATATATTGCTGTACATACAGACTGATACAGATCCAAACTGATTCATTAGCCTATGCTCTTACAAACTGATACATATGATTAAGCCTGGATGGCGGCCCTTGGTCACATAGGTTGGCGGTGCATGGCTACCGTCCCTCTGAGGCAACAGCAATCCCTCCTTTTGTTTTCGATCTCTTGGTTCGAATCCAAATTGAATAAGAAAATGAAGAACAATCGAGTGGGAATATGGTGAAATTACTGTAACCATTGATCCAGACGTTCTAGACTGCTTCGTTGGATGCAAGCCGTTGCGCCCGCCTATGTTCCAGGTTCAAAAATCCATGTTTTTGAACCTGTAACATTGGCGGGCACAACAGCTCGCATCCAACGAAGCATTCTAGAACGTCTGGATCAATGGTTACAGTAATTTCGATACTTCCTGGGCCCGAGGACGTTGTTCGTGCTTCAATCTTGAAGGGTATTCTGAAGGAGCGGACAAAGTTCGATGATCTTAAGAAGGATGAGATGATCCTCGATCGCTAAAAGCAAAAAAATGAACTGTTAAAAAGCTTGGGGGAGGCGTCCATAACAATCTATAACCATCTAGTTACCTCGGTCGACCATCGTCGTTACGTTTATTATCGTCGTTGCCGACTGTCGGCAACAGTGAAACAAGATAGGAGTGTCGTCATTGCACGCGTCGTCGTAACCGGCTGTCAAGTATGTATCATACTTGACACAATGTGCTGGTTATGTCCCCCTGATCAGTACTTCTTGGGCGGTTGACCTGGGTGCCCAGTTTCGGGGACGGTCATATGGAAACCCTTTTTCGGGAATCCCTGATTATAAATGGACGAACAGCTGAATGAATGCTATCGTGCATGCTTGATAGCAATATCTGATATCTATATCAAGCATGCACGAACAGCTGAAGGACTTACTGTTTCAATAGGAAGGTTGTGGGGGCAAATAAAGAAGAAGATGATGGAAGAAAGTAGATGAACTTGTGAGAAGATGAGTGCTCCTTGTCCGCCAATTTTATAGGGGAATTGGAGCAATCAAAATGAAGCGTATAATAAGTCCTTGATCCTACAGTAATGCAATGGATCTCGGGAATCAACAATTATTTACTCAACGCGCAAACCGCGGAATACCAACGCGAAAATCTCGTAATCCCAATTATTTTAGCATCTGGATCAAAATTGGTTAATTACTCTCCGCGCATAACAAGGAAACTCAACGATTTTTCGCCTGGATCAACATTGATGCTAATAGGAAAATTACTCCCGACAATACTGCTCTCCACTAAGATTTTTTAATACATTTTATTCGACACGCACCCCGGGCTAAATAATACAGAAGAGAGAAACTATTATAATTGATTCTCGCGCAAAACGCATGGAAAAGGGGAATTGCTCAATGCGCACAACGCAGATGGGTCAATGAGGATGTGACTGCTGCAGTACCATATTAACTGTGTGGCTACATCGAAGACCCCGTCAAGCTACAGAAGGGTGCTCGTGAATAAGAAAATACTTCTCCTGAATCTACTGCTGATTGATACCAGACAAATGATTTTCCCAAGAATGTATGACCAGTGGCAAGTGAGCTGGCAAAATTAATATTTTGGCCGTTGTGCGCGGTTAGCAAATTTTTAATGGTTTAAAAATTTGCTCAAAGCGCACAACAAGTATCGCCAGATGGTCACTTTGACCCGGTGTGCGCGTTCAGCAAATTTGTTATGGCTAACATAATTTCGCAAAACGCACAACATGCAGAATTATGACCGTTGTGCGCGTTAAGCTCTATAGTTGCGTCGATGACAAATTTGCTCAACCCCCCCCCCACGGGAATAAATTTGACCGTTTTGCGCTTTGAGCATATTTGTGAGATGCTATAATTTTAATTCCACCTCGCAGTGCTCGCACCAGCGCAGTGAATCAATCACATTCCAAATTTCATCATACTTAACGCGCACAACCAGCAGAATTATGCCCGTTGTGCGCGTTTAGGTAAAGTGTAGATTAAGTCTCATACATATTCTAGTTGATGTTATTTTGAAAATGATCAGCCATTCAAATATATTGATGTACATACTGATACAGATCCAAACTGATTCATTAGCCTATGCTCTTACAAACTGAAACATGTGATTGTCGGTGTGATCTGCGTGCTTCCCCGTCAACTTTCGCGAGTTCACCGGGCGACCATCTTCGTTCCGTTTATTACCGTCGTTGCCGATTTTCTGCCATCATCGGCTGGCTATGAGTGTAGTCATAGCATGCGTCGGTGTAACCTGCAGTCGGGTATGTAGCCGTTTCAAAGACACCGAGGAACTCCGATTCACATGAGGCGTCGAACAACACCAAATGGTTGCATAACAAATAGAATGAGCTTTTTATCTTCGCGATCGGAAAGAACAGGAGGGAGTGTTTGTGTGTCATAGACGATGTATAGTGAAATGATGAAGGATTTAATGGTTTGGATGGAGTTTATAAAGAGGAGATGGATATGGAGTGTATAGTCGAGGAGTGGAAGGCGAAATGCTCACATATGGAAGGCATTCATCGGGCATGCATGTTTATAAATGGACGATAGCCCTTCGTTGCGTTTATTACCACCATTGCGTAAGTTTCCAACAGCAACCATTTAGCTTTACGTGAAAAGATAACTGGTTGAATTCCATCGTCCATTTCTACCGTAAGCGTCAGGCATTAGGGCTCGCTGTAGGATAACGGAGTATACTCATCAATTTGAATGGTCAATTTCACACTAAATGGACCGTGAATGCCCTGGAGAAGCGTATGAAATCGGAGGACTACAAGCTGATGCTGTCGCCTCCCGAATATGCTCCAATCCCTAGTCTGCGAAGTGCGAAGAGATTAATGGCCCCCCTGGCCTTTGCGCCCTGGCTGTCTGCACTGGGTCACATAGGTTGGCGGTGCATGGCTACCGGCCCTCTGAGGCACAAGCACTCCCTCCTCTTCTTTTCGATCTCTTGGCTCGCAGCCAAAATTGGAAATCCCCAGGAGGAAAGGGACAATTATGATCTGCTTCATCCACAGTCATATTTGCCCAATTTGGCTGCGAGCCAAGAGATCGAAAAGAACAGAAGGGAGTGCTTGTGCCTCAGAGAGACGGTAGCCATGCACCGCCAACCTAATTGACCCAGAGCAGCCAACCAGGGCGCAAAGGCCCGGGGGGCCATTCTTCTCTTCGCAGACCAGGGAGAGAAGCATATTCGGGAGGCGACTGCATCAGCCTGTAGGCCTCCGATTTCATACGCTTCTCCAGGGCCTTCACGGCATTCACGGTCCATTTATAGTGAAAAACGACCGATCAAATTGATGAGTATTAAGTCCGTTATCCTACAGTAATGCTAAGGATCTCGGGAATGAACATCTTATTTACTCAACACGTAATCCCATCGAGAAAAACGCGTAATCCTAAGTATTTTAGGCTCAGCTGAAAAAGAGGCAATTTACTCTCCCCACAGGACAAGGATACCGAACCGTTTTGCGCCTTGAATTACTCTCCGTCGAACACTCGAAAAATTATTTATTTTCCAGCGCATCAAAAACAATCAAATTGTTTCTGTTGTGAGTGCGGTTTAATTGGTTCCACTATAAGCCCTTGTGTGTAATGTGGATTGTGGAGTCCTCAGATGTGAGACCGTGTGTGTACAGCGGATGGATATTGATTCACACTATGACTTTTAACCACCGCGCACGACGCGCACAACGGATAATTGATATCAGCCCTTCGTTGCGTTTATTACCGTCATAGCTTGGTAACGGCTATTTATTACAAATGTATTTTACAAGGCACATGACCAAATTTAATAAGTTTAGAACCGATGGAAATATCTCAATTATACATACTACCTGAGACCAATATTGGATATTTTTCGAGCAAATTTTAAAATATTTACAACATTACAAGAAATACTAAATACTTAAAAATTAAAAAAATTAACATTGAAGAATAATATTATTTATAGTTTTCTTTCATGCAGAAACAATGTATGCAGAAACAAGTATCGCCAGGTGTTCACTTTGAGCCGGAGTGCGCGTTCTCAAATTTGTTATGGCTAACATAATTGCGCAAAGCGCACAACATGCAGAATTATGCCCGTTTAGCGCGTTAAGCTCTATAGTTGCGTCAATGACAAATTTGCTCAACGCCCCCACGGGAATAAATTTGACCGTTTTGCTCTTTGATCATATTTGTGAGATGCTATAAGTTTACTCCCACTGCGCGCCACCGCAGTGAATCAATCAAATTCCAAATTTCATCATACTTACTCTGAATCCCAACCACGCCTACATCCAAACTTTTAGATTTAAGTCTTATTATACTTGTTCAATCTGAAAACATTGTAGATTAAACCGGATACTTATTCACTCTGACTCAGAAACTACATACAAACTTTAAAAATAAATCTGATACCTTTTCAATCTGAAGGCATATTCAATCGACTTCATAAACTGCATGCAAAATTATAGATTAAATCTCATACATATTCAAATTGATGACATTTTGAAAATTACCCAGCCATTCAAATATATTGATATACATACTGAATTACTGATACAGATCCAAACTGATTCATTAGCCTATGGCCCTATGCTCTTACAAACTGAGGGGTTCTCGTGAATATACAAAAGACTGTTCGTAAATCTACAGCTGATTGATACCAGACATGTGCATTTCTCAAGAATGTTTGACCGGTCGGTGGGACGTGGGCTGGAAAAATTAATAGCCGCTACATAATTGCTCAACGCCCAGAACCAACTAATTTATGGCCGTTGTGCGCGTTGATGATATTTATATTGGTTACTTTAATTGCGCAAAGTGCACAACAAGCACAGCCAGAGCCAGCTGTTCGCTTTGAGCATCTAAGGTATTTTATGGACAATTGTTTAACGCGCACAACCAGCAGAATTTACTCGTTGTGCGCGTTAAGCTGATGTTTCATCGATGACAAATTTTCTCAACACGACCACGGGAATATATTTAATCATACTTATTCTGAATCCCAATCAAGCCTACATGCAAGCTTTTAGATTTAAGTCTTATTATACTTGTTCAATCTGGAAACATTGTAGATTAAACCGGATACTTATTCACACTGACTCAGAAACTACATGCAAACTTTAAAATTAAATCTGATACTTATGCAAGCTGAAGGCATATTCAATCGAATTCAACTATATTGATGTACATACTGATACAGACACAAACTGATTCATTAGCCTATGCTCTTACAAACTGATACATATGATTGTCTACGTAGATGTTTGCAATGAAGGGATCGCTGTAGGATAACGGACTTATACTCATCAATTTGAATGGTCAATTTCACTATAAATTGACCGTGAACACCCTCAAAAATTTCGCTTTGTGTTTGACATTACCCTCAAAAATTACTCACACTGCAACATCTGTATATACTGTATATTCACGAGCTCAACAACTGTAGACTCACGGGTTCTTTCCATTACTCACAGTAAATCAACTGTAGTCTCATCCCATCCATGGGCAGTCCAAATCGTCTATAATAAATGGCGTCTCATTCTAAAATGTTGGTAACTGCTAATTTGATTGCAGCATTCAAAACCTCTCAATAAATACGCAGTTAAAGCCTCGCTTTAATACGCATCATTCAAAGCCTATTTTAATACTCGTTTAATATTTCACCGTTTGAATTCATAACAGCTATTTTTTGAATTCTATTTATATCCCACTGCTTTCCTCAAGAAAATACACGGAAAAACTGCTTCCTCCAAATATTCTTCTGTGCATCATCCCGTTCTCCTGGGTAGCTATACTCTGCAAAATCCAAAGTATCTGGCAAAGTGTGGACGCGGCCAGGGGCTGCTGTGTTAACCTTTGGGAGCAACCGGCAACTACCACCGAGGTCGCGCCTCAGCGGTTTCAATTACATCTGCCAAGTATTCTTCTTCTCGGATCTTCCTCGTATAGCCACGGTATTCTACATATTTTTCTTACAATATATTTGTTTCTCAGTTTAACCGGACAAATTCTAACCATTGCTTCGTTCTGCTTGATGTAGAAATATACCATGGTAAATGGAAGATAAAATTGAAAGTTACTCCTGCTATTTCAATGTGGAGTCGTGGACCATTTCCTTCATGATGTAGATGCCTGTAAAGAGAATGGGATGGCGGTAGAAGATGACTCCAATGAAATCAGTCTAACTTCGCAACCAAAATGCACCTTCAAGAATGTTGTCGCTTTGCATGTAAAACTTCCGATAGGATTCCTGCTGCCCTTCATCGGAATGGCCCTCGACATATTTATCAGATTGATGGTTGTGCCTGCCCTCAACGACTCTTAACCTTCACTCCTCACCGCCAACGCCGACGCCCACCATTACCACGCAATGAGAACAGACATTGACACTTCTTGGTTTTAACTGGCCTGTCGATCGTTTTTTCCTTTCGGTGTCACCTGTAAACCCCGCTTCTTTCACATGCAAAGTAAACAACTTTGCATGTGAAAGAAGCGGGGTTTACAGGTGACACCGAAAGGAAAAAACGACCGACAGGCCAGTTAAAACCAAGAAGTGTCAATGTCTGTTCTCATTGCGTGGTAATGGTGGGCGTCGGCGTTGGCGGTGAGGAGTGAAGGTTAACAGGTGTTGCGGGCAGGCACAACCATCAAGCTGCTAAATATGTCGAGGGCCATTCCGATGAAGGGCAGTAGCTGGGAATGGAGATGGATCATTGAGAGATTATAATGCACGTCACCGAGTAAAAAGGGATAACAAGAATGTTGATATTGAAAAAAATTCTGTATAAAATTGATGTTAGGTTTTGTGCAAAATAATCACTTGTTGTAAGAAATTAAAAGATATGTTTACCCATATTGCTACCTTCGTATGGAAATTTCACCACACTTGTCACTTGTGCTTTTTAAGCCCCGCGGACGACGCGCACGACGGGGGTAAGTTTGCCCGTCGTGCGCGCGGATGGAAATTGCTTTACAGATTGCGTTTTCCCCCTCGCGCACGACGGGGGTAATTTGGCCCGTCGTGCGCACGGCTGTAAATTGCTCCACACTTGTGCGTTTACCCGCACACGACGCGCACGATAGGGGTTATTTTGCCCGTCGTGCGCGCGGATGTGAATTGCTGCACACTGGTGCGTTTTAACCCCCGCGGACGACGCGCACGACGGGGGTAATTTTGCCCGTCGTGCGCTCGGATGGAAATTGCTCCACACTAGGCGTTTTAACCCACGCGCACGACGGGGGTAAGTTTGCCCGTCGTGCGCGCGGATGGAAATTGCTTTACAGATTGCGTTTTCCCCCTCGCGCACGACGGGGGTAATTTGGCCCGTCGTGCGCACGGATGTATATCCACACTGTGCGTTTGCCCGCACACGACAACACGACGGGGGTTATTTTGCCCGTCGTGCGCGCGGATGGAAATTGCCCGACACTTGTGCGTTTTAAGCCCCGCGGACGACGCGCACGACGGGGGTAATTTTGCCCGTCGTGCGCTCGGATGGAAATTGCTCCACACTAGGCGTTTAACCCACGCGCACGACGGGGGTAAGTTTGCCCGTCGTGCGCGCGGATGGAAATTGCTTTACAGACTGCGTTTTCCCCCTCGCGCACGACGGGGGTAATTTAGCCAGTCGTAAGCACGGCTGTAAATTGCTCCTCACTTGTGCGTTTGCCCGCACAGGACACGCACGACGGGGGTTATTTTGCCCGTCGTGCGCGCGGATTTGAATTAATTCACACTAGGCGTTTTAACCCACGCGCACGACGGGGGTAAGTTTGCCCGTCGTGCGCGCGGATGGAAGCGTTTTCCTCCTCGCGCACGACGGGGGTAATTTGGCACGTCGTGCGCACGGCTGTAAATTAATATCCACTTGTGCGTTTGCCGACACACGACGCGAACGACGCGTGTAATTTTGCCCGTCGGGCACGCGGATGGAAATTGCTCGACACTTGTGTGTTTTAACCCCCGCGGACGACGCGCACGACGGGGGTTGTTTTGCCCGTCGTGCGCGCGGATGGAAATTGCTGCACACTTGTGCGTTTTAACCCACGCGCACGACGGGGGTAAGTTTGCCCGTCGTGCGCGCGGATGGAAATTGATTTACAGATTGCGTTTTCCCCCTCGCGCACGACGGGGGTAATTTGGCCCGTCGTGCGCACGGCTGTAAATTGCTCCACAATTGTGCGTTTGCCCGCACAGGACGCGCACGATGGGGGTTATTTTGCCCGTCGTGCGCGCGGATGTGAATTGCTGCACACTGGTGCGTTTTAACCCCCGCAGACGACGCGCACGACGGGGGTAATTTTGCCCGTCGTGCGCTCGGATGGAAATTGTCCACACTGGGCGTTTTAACCCACGCGCACGACGGGGGTAAGTTTGCCCGTCGTGCGCGCGGATGGAAATTGCTTTACAGACTGCGTTTTCCCCCTCGCGCACGACGGGGGTAATTTGGCCCGTCGTGCGCACAGCAGTAAATTGCTCAACACTTGTGCCTTTGCCTGCACACGACGCGCACGACGGGGGTTATTTTGCCCGTCGTGCGCGCGGATGTGAATTGCTGCACACTTGTGCGTTTTAACCCCCGCGGACGACGGGGTTAATTTTGCCCGCCGTGCGCTCGGATGGAAATTGCTCCTCACTAGGCGTTTTAAACCACGCGCACGACGAGGGTAAGTTTTCCCGTCGTGCGCGCGGATGGACATTGCTTTACAGATTGTGTTTTCCCCCTCGCGCACGACGGGGGTAATTTGGCCCGTCATGCGCACAGCTGTAATTGCTCCACACTTGTGCGTTTGCCCGCACACGACGCGCACGACGGGGGTTATTTTGCTCGTCGTGCGCGCGGATGGAAATTGCCCTACACTTGTGCGTTTTAAGCCCCGCGGACGACGCGCACGACGGGGGTAATTTTGCCCGTCGTGCGCTCGGATGGAAATTGCTCCACACTAGGCGTTTAACCCACGCGCACGACGGGGGTAAGTTTGCCCGTCGTGCACGCGGATGGAAATTGCTTTACAGACTGCGTTTTCCCCATAGCGCACGACGGGGGTAATTTGGCCCGTCGTGCGCCTGGCTGTAAATTGCCCCACACTTGTGCGTTTGCCCGCACACGACGCGCACGACGGGGGTTATTTTGCCAGTCGTGCACGCGGATGGAAATTGCCCGACACTTGTGCGTTTTAAGCCCCGCGGACGACGGGGTTAATTTTGTCCGCCTTGCGCCTGCATGGAAATTGCTCTACACTAGGCATTTTAACCCACGCGCACGACGGGGGTAAGTTTGCCCGTCGTGCGCGCGGATGGAAATTGCTTTACAGATTGCGTTTTCCCCCTCGCGCACGACGGGGGTAATTTGGCTTGTCGTGCGCACGGCTGTAAATTTCTCCACACTTGTGCGTTTGCCCGCACACGACGCGCACGATGGGGGTTATTTTGCCCGTCGTGCGCGCGGATGTGTATTGCTGCACACTGGTGCGTTTTAACCGCCGCGGACGACGCGCACGACGGGGGTAATTTTGCCCGTCGTGCGCTCGGATGGAAATTGCTCCACACTGGGCATTTTAACCCACGCGCACGACGGGCGTAAGTTTGCCCGTCGTGCGCGCGGATGGAAATTGCTTTACAGATTGCGTTTTCCCCCTCGCGCACGACGGGGGTAATTTGGCCCGTCGTGCGCACGGCAGTAAATTTCTCCACACTTGTGCATTTGCCCGCACACGACGCGCACGACGGGGGTTATTTTGCTCGTCGTGCGCACGGATGGAAATTGCCCTACACTTGTGCGTTTTAAGCCCTGCGGACGACGCGCACGACGGGGGTAATTTTGCCCGTCGTGCGCTCGGATGGAAATTGCTCCACACTAGGCGTTTAACCCACGCGCACGACGTGGGTAAGTTGGCCCGTCGTGCGCGCGGATGGAAATTGCTTTACAGACTGCGTTTTCCCCCTCGCGCACGACGGGGGTAATTTGGCCCGTCGTGCGCACGGCTGTAAATTGCTCCTCACTTGTGCGTTTGCCCGCACACGACGCGCACGACGGGGGTAATTTGGCCCGTCGTGCGCGCGGATTTGAATTTCTTCACACTAGGCGTTTTAACCCACGCGCACGACGGGGGTAAGTTTGCCCGTCGTGCGCGCGGATGGAAATTGCTTTACATATTGCGTTTTCCTCCTCGCGCACGACGGGGGTAATTTGGCCCGTCGTGCGCACGGCTGTAAATTAATATCCACTTGTGCGTTTGCCGGCACACGACGCGCACTACGCGTGTAATTTTGCCCGTCGGGCACGCGGATGGAAATTGCTCGACACTTGTGCGTTTTAACCCCCGCGGACGACGCGCACGACGGGGGTTCTTTTGCCCGTCGTGCGCTCGGATGGAAATTGCTGCACACTTGTGCGTTTTAACCCACGCGCACGACGAGGGTAAGTTTGCCCGTCGTGCGAGTGGATGGAAATTGCCTTACAGATTGCGTTTTCCCCATCGCGCACGACGGGGGTAATTTGGCCCGTCGTGCGCACGGCTGTAAATTGCCCCACACTTGTGCGTTTGCCCGCACACGACGCGCACGACGGGGGTTATTTTGCCTGTCGTGCGCGCGGATGGAAATTGCTGCCCACTTGTGCGTTTTAACCCCCGCGGACGACGGGGGTAAGTTTGCCCGTCGTGCGCGCGGATGGAAATTGCTCTACACTAGGCGTTTTAACCCACGCGCACGACGGGGGTAAGTTTGCCCGTCGTGCGCGCGGATGGAAATTGCTTTACAGATTGCGTTTTCCCCCTCGCGCACGACGGGGGTAATTTGGCCCGTCGTGCGCGCGGCTGTAAATTGCTCCACACTTGTGCGTTTGCCACACGACGCGCACGACGGGGGTTATTTTGCCCGTCGTGCGCGCGGATGGAAATTGCCTGACACTTGTGCGTTTTAAGCCCCGCGGACGACGCGCACGACGGGGGTAATTTTACCCGTCGTGCGCTCGGATGGAAATTGCTCCACACTAGGCGTTTTAACCCACGCGCACGACGGGGGTAAGTTTGCCCGTCGTGCGCGCGGATGGAAATTGCTTTACAGAATGCGTTTTCCTCTTCGCGCACGACGGGGGTAATTTGGCCCGTCGTGCACACGGCTGTAAATTGCTCCTCACTTGTACGTTTGCCCGCACAGGACGCGCACGACGGGGGTAATTTTGCCCGTCGTGCGCGCGGTTTTGAATTTCTTCACCCTAGGCGTTTTAACCCACGCGCACGACGGGGGTAAGTTTGCCCGTCGTACGCGCGGATGGAAATTGCTTTACATATTGCATTTTTCTCCTCGCGCACGACGGGGTAATTTGGCCCGTCGTGCGCACGGCTGTAAATTAATATCCACTTGTGCGTTTGCCGGCACACGACGCGCACGACGGGGTAATTTTGCCCGTCGTGCACGCGGATGGAAATTGCTCGACACTTGTGCGTTTTAACCCCCGCGGACGACGCGCACGACGGGGGTAAGTTTGCCCGTCGTGCGCGCGGAAGGAAATTGCGGCACACTTTTGCGTTTTAACCCACGCGCACGACGAGGGTAAGTTTGCCCGTCGTGCGCGCGGATGGAAATTGCCTTACAGATTGCGTTTTCCCCATCGCACACGACGCGGGTAATTTGGCCCGTCGTGCGCACGGCTGTAAATTGCCCCACACTTGTGAGTTTGCCCGCACACGACGCTCACGACGGGGGTTATTTTGCCCGTCGTGCGTGCGGATGGAAATTGCTTCACACAGTAGGCGTTATAACACCCGCGCACGACGGGGGTAAGTTTGCCCGTCGTGCGCGCGGATGGAAATTGCTCTACACTAGGCGTTTAACCCACGCGCACGACGGGGGTAAGTTTGCCCGTCGTGCGCACGGATGGAAATTGCTTTACAGATTGCGTTTTCCCCCTCGCGCACGACGGGGGTAATTTGGCCCGTCGTGCGCACGGCTGTAAATTGCTCCACACTTGTGCGTTTGCCACACGACGCGCACGACGGGGGTTATTTTGCCCGTCGTGCGCGTGGATGGAAATTGCCCGACAATTGTGCGTTTTAAGCCCCGCGGACGACGCGAACGACGGGGGTAATTTTGCCCGTCGTGCGCTCGGATGGAAATTGCTCCACACTAGGCGTTTTAACCCACGGGCACGACGGGGGTAAGTTTGCCCGTCGTGCGCGCGGATGTGAATTTCTTCACACTAGGCGTTTTAACCCCCGCGGACGACGGGGTTAATTTTGCCCGTCGTGCGATCGGATGGAAATTTCTGCACACTAGGCGTTTTAACCCACGCGCACGACGTGGGTAATGTTGCCCGTCGTGCGCGCGGATGGAAATTGCTTTACAGATTGCGTTTTCCCCCTCGCGCACGACGGGGGTAATTTGGCCCGTCGTGCGCACGGCTGTAAACTGCTCCACACTTGTGCGTTTGCCCGCACACGACGCGCACGACGGGGGTAATTTGGCCCGTCGTGCGCACGGCTGTAAACTGCTCTACACTTGTGCGTTTGCCCGCACACGACGCGCACGACGGGGGTAATTTTGCCCGTCGTTCGCGCGGATGGAAATTGCTCGACACTTGTGCGTTTTAACCCCCGCGGGCGACGCACACGACGGGGGTTATTTTGCCCGTCGTGCGCACGGATGGAAATTGCTTCACACAGTAGGCGTTTTAACCCCCGCGCACGACGTGGGTAAGTTTGCCCGTCGTGCGCTCGGATGAAAATTGCTGCACACTAGGCGTTTTAACTCACGCGCACGACGGGGGTAAGTTTGCCCGTCGTGCGCGCGGATGTGAATTTCTTCACACTAGGCGTTTTAACCCCTGCGGACGACGGGGTTAATTTTGCCCGTCGTGCAATCGGATGGAAATTTCTGCACACTAGGCGTTTTAACCCACGCGCACGACGTGGGTAATGTTGCCCGTCGTGCGCGCGGATGTGAATTTCTTCGCACTAGGCGTTTTAACCCCCGCGAACGACGGGGTTTATTTTGCACGTCGTGCGCACGGATGGAAATTTCTTTACACGTTGCGTTTTCCCCCTCGCGCACGACGGGGGTAATTCAGCCCGTCGTGCGCACGGTTGGTAACTTCTCAACACTTGTGCGTTTTAATCCCACGCTGCGCACGACGCATAGGCTGTAGCGCGTTATTCGCGGGGAGTAATATACTCCGTTCTGGGTCGACGCGCACAACGGTGCCGTATAGTGTAAACTATTTCTTTGAAAAGGATATAAAGGGCGGGATGGTAATTGCACCAATAGTTCTAAAAAGTTGCTTTCATAGGGGTTATAAGGGCGGGATGGTAATTGCCCCAAAATTTCCGGGCGCGTAAGGGCCCGTTGGTAATTGCACCAAAAGTTCCTCATCTTCCGCTTTTAACAACAGCCGTGGGATCGGATCGGACGGTCAGGAGGGGTCGAGCGCAGGAATCCCATCTGAGCACGAGCTCAGGCGCATTTTACCCTATATATATATATATATGTAGGAGGAAGTGAGCAGATGATAGGATTTCTAAAATTTTGGAAAACAAAAATAAGACGAAGGAAGGATGGTAGGGTGGAAAACGATTGTTTTGCAAATGAAAATAAGTTTACACAAAGATTTTGAAAGGTGGTCACGAGGAACATAGAATTGGTATAATACTAGCTATAAAATAATTGGAGTTCCCTCCAGTTTAGAAAATGTTTTGAAAGCATGTACAGTAAGTGATTTGAAATAGATTTCGTAGTTATAAAAATGGTATATTGAATTTTCCAAAGTGGTAACAAAGTTTCAAAACTAAAATACAATGGATACGATTCGAAAATAAGTACGAGACCGTAACTTAAAATTTTACGATTAAGAAGGTTTCAAAATTTGCGAAAGAATTTTAACCCTACCGAAGTAAGAAATTTCAAATATTTAATAAGAGTTTTCAAAGAAGTTAAACTGAGCGAAGGATTTTAATAACAAATTCTGAAAATTTACTTTTTGAGGAAGCAGAATTGGTCAAGGAAGGGATTCGAAGGATCGACGATAATCGTCAGGAAACGATCACGTGAATCGGGAGACAGGAAAATGATCGCTTGAAGAATATGTGTAGGATACGAATCGTGAAGAACTACGATGGAACATTACGGTCGATAACACAAAAGTGTAATGATCAGAGGGACGCTAAAAGTCAGGGGTTCTAGTCATCGGGTCGTCTAAGGATCAGGATAACTCAGCTCTAAGACATCCAAATGAGCTAGACTATAATTAGGATCTAAGGGAAGGTTCATAAGAGAATCAAGGTTACGTTCTGTTGGGCCCGAAGTCGATGGACCAGAGCGAACGACTAAAAGAAAGGCTCTGGAAATCTAACACGGTCAGAGTCAAGTGGGCTACTAAGGTATTCTAGGACGAGGATGACTAATTCCTAACCAAGGCGTTAGACTGTCAACCTGGGTGTCTATCTAAGTCTTCCTACCATTTAAGACTGGGAACCTAATTCAGACTTGTACGTGGATATTAAATGAATGCGGTACTTTTATTGTTCCGAACTTTTGCAGGACCTGCATGGGCCACCACTAAAACCTGTCACACCCCGCTTCCCAAAATGGACGGAAGCGAAACGTGACGAGGCCCGCTTAGGCCAGAGCTGAGAAGCTCGGACCCAATAAGCGTCTGTAGGGGTACCATTTTAAACGATTTTCAGGTTCTTGCATTAATAAAGTTCGGACAACAGAAAGTACAGAAAGGAAGTTACATTCATTTAATAGAGATATAATATCCAACTGGTACAAAGTCTAAAAGAAGCCTAAGCATGGCAACAAACTATCTAAAAGAAAACTGAAAGTAGTAACCTCTGAAAGTGGCGACTAAAAGACCTCAAGGTCTGGTCCTTGTCAGGTACGTACTCTGATGACGACGTCCTCGGCTCCACGTACTCCAGCGAGTCTGCCTCGTCCACGATCTCTGGCTGAACACCTGACGTACAACACCCAAGAAAAAGGAACTGTATGTCAGGTAAAGTCTACAAGAAGGGTTAGACTTTACTGCAAGTGCACCGAACATTAAACATCGGTTTACTGGTTGATTAGCATGCTGAGGTTCTTTTACACAACAGTTTACTGGTTGATTAGCATGCTGTGGTTATAACAGAGTAACACGACAGGAAGTAACGCAACAGGAAAGTAGAACGGGACAAGTAGTAGTCGTAGCGTGTGCTACCAACTACGGGACTAACCTACAGGTGTCAAGACAAGACGGGACGTGACGGAAACAAGGCAGGACAAGACAAGTGAGACACGAAAGGGTTCACGCCTTACGGTTCGAGGGGGATCAGACCCTCTAGCCGTGCGCACGCTCAACCCAACCCCAAACCCAGGAACTCAGGACAAGATTTACATGGATCATTTCCGCTAGGGAAACATCCGAAACGCCCGAAGGCTTTTTGTGTAACAGGGATCACTTCCGCTAGGAAAGCATCCGAAACGCCCGAAGGCTTTTTGGGTAACAGGGATCACTTCCGCTAGGAAAGCATCCGAAACGCCCGAAGGCTTTTTGGGTAACAGGGATCACTTCCGCTAGGAAAGCATCCGAAACGCCCGAAGGCTTTTTGGGTAACAGGGATCACTTCCGCTAGGAAAGCATCCGAAACGCCCGAAGGCTTTTTGGGTAACAGGGATCACTTCCGCTAGGAAAGCATCCTAAACGCCCGAAGGCTTTTTGTGTAACAGGACACGACATGACAAGTGTAGGGAGTTGTTATTCTAGGGTGTCCACATGCACACACACACACATGATAGCCCTACAGTATCAAAAGTTGTTGTTGTCAGGCTCAGACTTCGTCGTCAAGTCTGAGCCGTCAGGAGTCGTCCCGGACGCTATCATTTCACGTCCGATTCTATTTGTTCACAGTCTAACAGTTCTAACAATTTAAGACCAAGACGCGGTCAAAAACACAAGTGGGTACACTTGCCTGCGATGTCGAGTGTGTCGTCCTCTCGAAGCGTCTCGTCCAAGCGTCTCGTCCATAGAAGTCCGTCTGAAATATCGCCACGGCGACGATGTCAGGTCGCGTTTTTCAATAAATCCTATTTAGGTTCGTTTCTAGATTATCGGGGCTACCCTAATTGTCACAGTCACGATTTGATGTTTTGTCAGCCTAGATCGACCTCTAACCTATATGCACAGAAAATTTGTCCGATGGTCGATTTCTACAGTGAGCAGCGTTTTACTGGCGCAGAAAATAAATTTAGTTATAGTTGTCCGATTTTAGTTAGGTTTTCAGTTTCGCTACGGTGTGGGTTGTAATACGAGTCAGGGGTACCAACCTGAATGATGTTCACGCGTAAATCTGGCATCGGATCTGGGAACAGCTACGAATCACGTCGCGGTTCCACTTACCCGACTGCGGTAGCATGTATTTATCTGCGTTAACAGATTTAACATAAAGCTACGTTAATAAAACAACATGTATTATACTTACATATACAAATTACTGTTTGAATCACTTATATACCCACACATATTTAAACACCAAAAAATACATACATATAAGAAATATAAGGAAGTACGTAATGTAGTACACCACTATAAGAATACTGCAAAAGGCTTCACACAAAGTGTCGGCATCCATAATAGCGTTTCACTTAATCCTGGGTTTAAACATTTCGTATTGCAAAGATGCTAACCGCTTCACCTCACCTTTTGCTTACAGTGCGGTCACGGGGCGACTGCAGC